>VZTF01003561.1:4824225-4948588 GCA_013397755.1 Cnemophilus loriae | reverse complement strand
TACGGCCCGGCCTCGGCCCGGGCGGGCGGCGGGAGGGCCGTGCCCTGCCCCGGACCTCTCCCGAGGCGCTGCCGCCGGGGAGCGCGGCGAAAGGGCACGGGCCGAGCGGAGCGGGCCGGGCCTGCTCCGCCAGCCGGCCCCTGCCCTCCGCCACGGCCCCGCGGGGGCTCCTGCGGCGTCTGCTTCAGTTATTTGCTGCTTTGGGGTTTTTTTCCTTCCCTTGGGTTTATTGTTATTATTATTATTATTATTATTATTTGTATGGGATGTTTTTGGTTTTTAGAAAAACAAAATAAAACGGCTCAAGTTTTTCAAAACGTTTCGGAAGTCTCAAAACCTTCCACACGAACGCAGAACCCCGCTGCAGACACGCGTCCCAGGTGTCCGCGCAGACGCGGCGAAGGAAATCCTGAGCGTGCAGCTAAACCCAGGGTTGGAATTGCAGGCTAAGAAACCTTTGGGGAAAGGTTCGTTGTGCACAGATGAAGCTGGTTATGCAATTTCTGCCGGGCTCTGGTCCTGGCCGCGGTTTGTAGACGCACTCGGAAAGCAGCAATACCTGTCCTTTGCTCTGGGTGTTTCTCGGCACGATTATAGAAACAAACTACTCCTGCAACTGCTTTCGACTAGGAATTAACCGAGCATTCAGCAGGGAAAAAGCATTTATCCAAGATCCCTTCAACATTTCTCCGCCACTGTGTATGGCTAAGGTTTCTAGCAACACTGCAATAACATTATGGTCCTCCTAATTTTCTGGTTTAAAGCACATCTTGTGTCAAAGTACTTGGCAGATACCAGGAGAAGAGTTTATACTTGATTGTTTTCCTATTCCAGATAACCTTTATGGGAATCTCGAGTCTGAGCTACCTCCATGAACATTAAATAAAATTCGTATCAGCTATTTCAGGCAGAACAGAAGATAATTGAAAAAAAAATATTCTCTAGACTTTCCACAACAGCTGAGCTTTCTCCAGGAAAAAAAAATTGCTTGCTTTCACCCAGAGTTTCTAGCAGTTTTCCACCTGCCCCCCTTCAAAAGCACTTGTTTAAGTGGATCTGACATATCAGTGTTTCTCCAAAGAAAGCTTTCTGTCATAATGTCCTGTTACCTGTTGACTCCTCTCTCATGTTCTTTTCCAAAATCAGCAGACTGCAGCTTTTCTCACCTGTTTCTATTCACTGATCAGGGATACAAGTTTCTCCTTTTTCTCCTTTTTGTCTTTGTGAGGTGTATTGCAAATGAAGGAAAATGTTTCCCTCAACTAAAATGCAAACAAAACCAACCAATAAAATAAGCTCTTTGTACTCTTCAGCTCATCATAAGATCAGAAATGCACTACTGAGCTCTCTGTCGTAAAAACCTATCAGGAAAAGCTTCCTACAGGTGATCATCATTCCAAATGGTATTTAAGCTGTATATAGTATTTGAAGATCCATTTGTACCTACCTATGCATTGGATGAGAATGGAGTTCTCCAGAGATGAACCTTGTGATTTAAACACTTCACAGAAATGCAAATCCAACCAAAAAACAAACAAAGGTGTGCAGGCAGCCTGGATGCCATTGTTACTTAATTCTGAACTCCTGAAAAGGTCAGACTACTGACCTCAGGTATCAGTGGTAAAGCACAGGCTGTGGGTGCATTATGTTTATTTTAAGTCCCCTCTCACCTGCCTATAGACCTACCTGTATCTGGACACGTTGACCAGAAGACTATTTCAAGGAAGAAAAAAAAAAAAAGACTCAGAAGTTACTCATAAAGCAACATTATTTCCAGAGAAGGTGCAGATCCTGATACACTGCCAAAAAAATTACCTGCAGCATCCACAGCAGGGCCTGTAGAAGGAAGATGGGTATCTCTTTGCTTACCACTAACAGTGCCAGCCATACCTGAGTGTTGGTTCAGGAAGGAGAATGCAGCATCACTTAACTCCAGAAAAAAAAAAATAGAACATGACATTACACTAATTAAGGTATGATAATTCATTAAGTTTGTGGGACAAATGCCAGAAGCTTATGGCATTGTGAAACAATTAATCAAGCATAGAGTACCAATGAAGAAGAAACACACCAAGCAATAGGAAAATCATTAGAATAAAGACATGGTCAGTAAGCTTTCCTGAAATATATTTGCTGTAAGGTAAAACATGTATTTGTTTATATATAGAAATAGGTCAAATTCATGCCCTTACCACGCTGTTCAAAACATCTTATTGCACCGCACTGCATCAGGTTTTTAAACAGACACACCCCCTTACCTTCACTCTTCAAGAGTCACTGCTATCCTTTAATTGAAACGTGTTCTCCCAGCTCTGCTGACAAGAAATCCATCTTACTGCTGCCATTTATTGCCACTGATGAGTCCCTCACATTTGGAGGTGAAAAGGGTCCAATGGATATTGTGTTTCCCGGCCTGAGGGAGCCGTGGGTGGCCTTTTCATTTGCAAAGGGCACTTCTGCACCAGGTCAGAAGGCAAGGACCGTGCTCCATAAAGGCTCTGCCGCCCCGGCCCAGTAGAACAATCCCTGACCCCTGAGCCCCGCCAGCCCCTCTGGCTGTCAGCACCCTTCTGCCTTGCATCTCCCTGCTACCTCTGCCGAGAGCCAGAGGCTGCACACCTGCAGAGCTGCTTGTGTCCTGGCAATCCCACACCCTACAAAAACCTGCCAAGGGCTTGATTCTCTTGTGCCTTTCCCCACCAGCGGGCAGGGAGCCAGCCACACTACAAATGCATGTGTTGGTGCTGTAAAGCACGGGCTACAACCATAATGCGCAGGATTTCAAGGGTTCCACATGTTTGGAGTTGGTTAATCTCATCCTCAAACTCCTGCCTCCAAAGTGGAGTTGGAAAGTGAGCGAAACTCAGAAACCCATCCAGGCAAGCACGTATAAAAACCAGTTCAACAAGGCAAATGAAGCTGTGAGCAATGGCGAGTCTGAAGAAGGCTGAGGCAGCAAAACTCTCTGTTAACCCTGATTAAGCAAAGCACTTCCCTGTAGACTTGTTTTATTGCAACTCCTTAACCTTAGCACTTTCCAGAACCAAAGCTGACTGCCAGAAGCACATCCTCGCTGGGCAAATCCTGGAAAGCACTTAGATTTCACTGGGTTTAACCCATGCAGTGTAGCTACAGTGAGGCTAAAGGAGCTGCAGGGCAAAGGAAAGAAACAGCTGAGTACACTGAAAAAAGGGGTAGGGAAGAATACAATCAAAAAGATACGTGGACTTTAACAAGGAAGACTAACTTGGGTACAGTCTATAATGCAAGTAATTGCTCTACAGATGTTAGGAATCAAACTTTTCTGAGAAGAGAGAGGAAAACAACCCTTCATCTTTCAATATCTAAATTGAAGAAAATAGATTTTATAAAGAAACCACCTTCTCGCAGGCACCAGACTGTATTAGAGGTTACACCCTACTAGCTTTTGGCAGCCAACAGGAGCAATTTCCATCATCTTACTTGGCATTACTCACTTACCACTCAGAATGCCTTAAAATGTTCCATAATGCCTATGAACTTTCAGAAGTTAAAGGTCATTCCTTGCAGATGTATTGCCAAAAAAAGGAAAAGAAGTTAGATGTACTTTGGAGAGTGATAGCAGGTGGTATGAGGGTAGTGCACACTGGCAGCTGTAAAGATCTAAATTAGAAACAAATGGAAACTGCGTAAAAATTATCCTTAGAGGGGTGGGCAGGGACAGAATAATAAATTTTGCAAGTTATATGTGCGTAAAACCCTCATTGTCCAAACTTCCAAAGAATTGTACCTGAAAGCACTGTACCCTAAGCACTACGTCTGCATGAGGGTCCCACCGAGATCCAGTGTCCAGCACTGATCATTTCCCAACAGATTCAAGCTACAAAAGGCATCAATTGTTTGGTAAAAGACAGCATGTTAGATTTAAAACTCCTCCCACTCTTGCATTGAGGGGGGGATTATTTTATTTAAACCATCTTGACACTTGTCACAGCACCTGGGAAGCCAAGATTACAACAAATTACTTCCTAGTTATTGCCACTGTTCTGCGTGTCTGTAAATTCCATTATGAAGGCTTGATTTGGGTCAGCTTCTCTAGAAGAGAAAAACCAGACATTCAACGTCTCTTTTACAAAAGAGCAGCACATTGTAGTCGATAGATGCCACCCAAGCTTTGCTTCAACAGTCAAAATGACCAACCCAAAACATGCTTCCTTGGAGTCAATAGTGGGAAAAAAGCAAAGTCAAGCAAGCAAACACGAAAAATCTTCAGTTTCCAAAGCAGCAAGTCGTTCAAGAAATTACTACAGTGAACAAAAACTGAAACCTAAACATTTATTTCCTCCATTGATGTTTGTCCATGGGTGCACACTCCGCATTTCGATTTGTGTGTGCGTTACATCTGAAATCTAAATTTTAGATTAACTCTCCAAAATAATTTTGAACTGCAAAATTAAGATATACAATACTCGTCCCCAACACTCCCACAGAGATTTTCAGAGTTGTGTGAATCCCTAGATTCTCCTTAGCAGTCTAAACCATCATTCAGTTATGATTATGTTCAGTGAAATACTACACAACAGGAAGGTTAGATGGAACCTAAAGGACAGATTGCTTACCCAAGGCAGCAAATCATTTGAATTTTTGATGTTCACTAGGTTGACAGCTTTTTCCACACACAATTCTCAATACTGATAGGCTGAGGCACAATCTCTGCATCAAACACATTTACAGTTTCAGAAGCTGAGTTCGGGAAAAGCTTGTAAATGCTGAGAATTCTCCTGTAAACACTTCTGTTGGTTTCAGAGAGACCTCCTAGAGCCACACCCACCCATTAGAAGATCATAATGAACGTTTGCAGAGATTTGCCTTAACTGTCAAGAAACAACAAAACAGATTTAGTAGTCGCCTGTCTGGAACTGCAAGGCAGTGGAAGCTGCCATGTGAGGTTGGCTCTCATGGCAGGTTTTTCAAAGGACCAGCGGCTGCCAAAGCCAGAATGCCTGCTGAGCACTTCAGCATTCCACACAGGGAACTCAGCTGCAACTGGGTGAGGGACATTGGCTCGAGATCATCAGGGACATGCTAAGCACAGAGCCTGGAATGTCCAACTGGCAGTCACTGCAGTGTTCCTAAACATGCAAGCCAAACACATGGATCATATATAGCTAAGAAAGGGAGAACCAAGAGATCCATTTTTCCCTTCTCCCAGCAGTGATGCTGCATTTCAGGTCAGCTCTCAAAGAGAACTTCAGGCTTGGCCAAGAGCATGACAAACCAGGCTACTGCTACTGGCTCCAGGATATTCTGCTCAATTTTAAGAATAAATGTGCTGTTAGGCCCCTCCCTTTAGACAACCAAATAGGCCTCCAATGAATGTCAACATTCATGAAAAGGAGAGAAGAGAGAAAACAAACATTAAAAAGCTATAGATTAAAAGGCAGCACTGGACAAAAACTCAAAGCAGCAATGTTCAGGAAGCAAGGAGGAAAGAGAAGGGGACGGATCCTGCAGCAATTAAGCTCCTCGTGTCACTATAAGGGCAGTTCCACCTAGCAGGGCCCTCAGACACAGCTAAGTCTCAGCCAGTACACAACTGGCACCATTTTGGCTCATTGCAGTAAATATATATAAAAAAATTCCCCTTGCTTTGGTCCATGAGAACGGGGTGAACTCACACTCCTACAATGCTGTTCACTCACTACGTCCAACACCTATTTCTCACCGTCCTGTGTGCCCCAAACTTGTCTTTACTTCACTGAAAAGTAGACAGAGCAAAGCATGTGCACAACTGATGGAACCAAAGTTATTGTCATGAGGCCTGGCCTGGCCCATGGGTGTCCTGTGCAGCTAAAATGTGTTCTGCAAAGACTTCGGAAGAAAAGAATCCACCCTGGAAACACAAAGACACATTAGGCAAGCCTCGATTAATTAAGTTCAAGATCACTCAGCAGAAACAAAATAGTCTCCAACAGGAAGAAATAGGACAGAAAATGTTTACATTTCAATTTGTGACATTCATTTGCAGCATGTCACACTCCTGAGGGAGCAAAATGATTTCTGGCAGGGGTCTGGGCTACAGCAGCTTTATGTGAAGCCTTGTGAACCAACCCACTTAGGGCAGCTAATATTAAATTAGAGCACAGGCGCCTTGATGATTAGATGAAGCAGCTGACCTTTGGTCATGGCTTTAACACCAGGTGAGGGACCATCAGACAACCATTCTGCAAGGCACAGGAAGGATTTCCTTAGCCAAAGCATGGACCTCACACCATAACAACACAAGCAGATGGAGATGCACGCACACATGTGACTGAACGGGGTGTGGGGGAAGCCTGCTCTGCTGCCAACTCATCTTAACACAGCTAAAAGCATGTGAGCAGCCAGCAGCAAAATCGAGATGTCACTAAACAACCTACAAGTTTGGCAAATGCCTTTGACAGGGCCAGGTTTTCAACCACACCGATGCCCCACGGATCTGCGGTTGTTGTGGGCGTTATTAACCTGACATATTTCCCCAAGATACAAACGCTTTTGCAACGAGGTTTCAGTTCCTGGGAAAGTTACTGAAGAAATACTCCTGGGGGCTATCACAAGAAAAATCAGGCAGGTGGTTGGGAAAAGCCAGCATGGATTCCCCAAGGGCAAATCGTGCTTGACAGAGCTGATCACCTTCTATGGCAAAGGAACTGCTCGGTCCAAGTGGGGCGGGCGGCGGACATCGTTTACCTGGATTCTCCAGGGATTGCCATGTGGTTTCCCACAAGCCTCCTCCTGGACAAGCAGATGCATTACGGTCTAGACAAGTGGTCCGTGCAGTGGGTGGGGAACTGGCTGGCAGGAGGCACCCAGGGGCTGCTGGTAAACAGCTCCTCCTCAGGCTGGTGACCTGTCACAAGTGGCATCCAGCAGGGATTGATACTGGGCCCAGGCTGTTTAATATCCTCACGAGTGATCTGGATGATGGGACCAAGTGCACCCTGATGAGGTTTGCCAAGCGGGGAAACAGGCACTTCAGAAGGGAGACTCACCCTGCAGGAAGACCTGGACAGGCTGGAAGAGTGGGTACTATGGGTTACTTGGGCTAACGTGAACCTTACGAAGTCCAACAAGGACAAGTGTAAAGTCACAGAAGTTGCTTGAAAGACCAAGGTAAGAGCTAGACAGGGGATGTTTTTAAATAAACATTTCATTTTGACTAGACCCTTAATAAGGACTTTGTTAGAATTATGATTGCTCGGCACAATTCCCTCTTGGATTCCTCTCCTGGATGAGCTGATTCATACACAGTGAGTGAGGCAACTTTATGTTCCAGAGGAAGGGGGACATTTTGAAATGCCCTTTGTGGAACTCTCCTCTTTCCATTCACCTCTTTCAGCTATGCTGAGATCCTTTGGGCTCAAAGATGAATTTTTCCAAAAACTAACTGGAATGTAACATCACCTACCTCTCCACATACATAATATGAAAAATTTCTCATGTCAGGTGCTGATTTGTGTTCTTACCTAGGGCCAAGAACACTGGCAAATCTCAACAAATTAAGTGAATTAGACAACTGGACAACATGACACAGTCAGACTGCACAATAAATTGTGCAAGGGAAGCCAGGAGGTCTTGAATGATAAGGTATCTACGTGTTTCCCTTGGTTGCACTTGTTCTCTGCCCAGTTCCATAACCTTGCAGTGCAAAAGAAGGTTATTGTATCTCTAGGAGCCTGATACCATGTCCAAATTCAGAAAACAAGTTTTGAAAACCGCATTATCCCTAAGTGCTATAAACCGTCAAGTCACTGGTCACACAAGAGACATGTAAATAACATCTCTCATACAAGAGAGTAATAAAAAGAGAAAGAAAAAAGATAAAGTGATTTGGGGGTGAAGAAGGTTCTTGAGGTAAATAAGGCAACCCTCCCTACTAGTACACTTATGTGGCTGGACACACAAATCCCACTTAGGCAAATGTTTCTGCTGAATCCTGCCCTGAGATAATGCTCATTTCTAAAGCAACCATCACCATTGCCAGAGCTTCACATCACTAGACAAGGATTTTATATCCGAAGTCCCGGGACCAGAAGGCCCAAGACAAGTAGCCTGAGCTGCTGGGAGCACAAAGCAGCTGTGGTAAGGACTTATCACAGCAGACAGAATTGCTGAATGCTTACAGCGATACACGGATTTGAAATAAACAAAACAAAATTTAAGCTCTGCTGGGAAAAAAAATGCAGCTGTGCATGAAAAAGCAGGTTACAGGAAGGGGATGAATGCAGAATAATTATCATATGAATGGACAACCTTGCAGGGCTCCTATACAACTCCTGCCTAAATCTAACCCTGTTTGCTAGAGCTTTATGATTCCCTGAGAAAAGCAAAGCAGGTAGCTGTGCTTCAGGAACTGTTTCCATTATGGGACTGGGTAACACGAGCAGATTGTGCTGATGGGAAGACTGGCAGTGCTGTAGGAACACTACCACTGAGGAAATGCCTCCTGATAACCACTCACTCTCCTGTTATTTGTAGCATCAGCACGATAATCTTTTCATAGCAGAACTGGGAACGCTGCCTTTGTGTCCTCATACCAAAAGCCAGCTTTAGGAGGAACCAGGCAGTGTCACACCTCTGCTTCAGAGCATTCAGCACCTCTTACAGACATTGAGCGGATAAATGGACTTGACCTTACTTTATAATTTCTTTTAGTGTAAATGAACATTTTTCTCCTGCATGCATCAAGGGAACCCAGACCAGTTATTTTAATTACCGGGTCAGAGGTCACTGTTCTTTGTTAGAAGAACTAACTTAGAAAAAGCCTTGTCACATACTAAGACCGTACTGAACGCTGCAGAATCTAAAGACAGATCTGAACACAGGAAATCCACAACTGTGGTGACCATGCCCTGTGGGCTGTCTTTCTTCTCTATCCTGCAGTAGGCTACACACAGGAGATACAAGGAAATGCAAAGAAAACTCTGCTGCACTCCCCAGAACTTGACCAGTCAAGGCCAGGGTATTTTTAAACCCACAAATGTTTGACAAGAGGAAATTTATTTCCCTGACAAGTGCCAAAGGAGCTGTGGAGAAAGTGACCCCGTTGTACAGTGCATGGCCAAGAACTCTCTCGCTTTATCCTCTAACCCTGTCCAGCTTCCAAAAGGCTACTGCAGGCTTGCTCAGCACATCAAATTTGGCTTACCCACCTCAAGGAGACAGAGATTTGTTATACACAAAATGCTCAGCACACTCCAATTTCAGTGGGCGTGGCCTGAAAGCCCAACAATGTTAGAAGTGCAACCAAAATCAAGCTCCTTTACTGAAGCTTTGAGTTCCACATCTGACAAGACTTGAAGGAAAAAACAGTAACTTCAGGGGGTTTTAATGGGATATCCCAGTGTATCTGTTCCTGAGGACAGTGCAGAAATATCCAATCCGGCTTTAAAGAGAGCTCAGAAGGGAAATTAGACCATACAAAGCTCCTTGTTACTGAATACCAGGCTACCTCTGTGACCAAGTTAACTTGTTTAGAGATAATAATTTTTTTTGGAATCTCCTATTGTACTGAAGTCACAGTCAGAGCCTTACCAGAGAAAATTTCCGACTATGGTGGTCATCACAGTACAACAAGGAAGATGAAATTCATTTCCTAGAACCCACTTGAGGAAATCAGCAATTAAATCTGCTCCCAGTCCAATGATTTATGCTTCAAGTCACATTCGCTCAGCCAGCAAGATCTTTCCAGCACTTCATTAAAACAAAACCAACCACCCCTTCCCTAACATCTCATTAAGAAGCAAAGTTCCCCACAGAGCCCACTGGGCTGGCCAACACAAAACATAAGAAATTAAGCCCAAGAAGTGATGTTCAAATTGAGGTCTGAATGTCAGCCACAGGATGTGGTGTTCTGCCTTTTTTTTTGTTTGTTTGTTTAACCAAAGCAGCAGTGGAAATTCAGTCACCATGTGCATAGCAACACAAGACTTTCCATGATGGCTATTATCAATTTTATCAGAAGCTGACATGACTTAGAGGGACCAAGATATGTATCTGCAAGAGATCTATATAGGCCAATATTTCAGACATAGATGGTCATTTTCATCCTACCTCTCATGGGAGAGGCTGGTGTGAAACATCCCACTGCACAAATTCTCCTGTAAAACACACCAATGCCCAGAAGATGTGATAGAAGTCACCCTTGTCAAGTATAACACCTTCATCAGTCAACACTGCACCGGACAGGTCACTTGAAATTCAATGGGAACTCCAGAAGGAGTTTTCCAGAAGATGGAATCCAGAAGTTTAGTTTACCTCCAATTCCAACTCAGTGGCTGCGCTCCAGTTTGCAGCAAACACTGCTCAGAACCACGTGCCATGTGAGCTTGTTATCCCACCATGTACTTGTAAGTCTGCTCTTCATTGTCTTTTCAGTATATCCAATAAAGCATTTATTTGTATCGGCCACTTTTTGACAGCATTTTCTTTCCCAGTGTTGAGTTGGCCTTTTCTTCTCTGCTGGCTCGTTCACTCATCTATTTGCCACTTTGGCAAGCCAGGAGAATGTCATTCATTGAATGAATATTTGGTGAATGAACACGCTTAATATTCAGAGCCCTTGCTACAGTGTTCTCTCGAAGCTGCTTAAATGCTGAGTAACATTTCCCTGAGTTTACCCCTGAGATCAACTGCACTGAGAAGGCAGCACAGAACAGATTCTCCACTTCAGCTGTGCCAATATCCACAAAGCACTTGATGTTTGGCCCAAGTAATGTCCTGACTTGTCTATTAGCAGATGTCACGAATTCAAACTTCCACCCAGATGATAGTTCTTCTTTTTCCCCACACAGGTGGTTTTAGAAGGACTTCAGTCGTAAGGAAAGAGGCTGCTCAGAAGTATTCAAGGAACAACAGTAATGAACCCCCAAAACAGTTTCCAATGGAGCAACTGGAATTCCTCCTTTGTTGCCCTACTCTTCCAGGCAAAGACCAGCAAGGAAAACAAAGATATGATAAACTACTAATGGCACAGGGCTGCTTATGTGGCAAAGCGTCTGTGCTTCTGTCAGCTAATTCTGGCTGGAAAAACAAAAGGATCCTTTCTCTCTTGGGTTAACACACAGGGTCAGTTCTTTAATTAGAACTATAATGGATTATATATCAGTTTTTTCCCTAGTCTGGTAAACTTCCTGCTAAAAATCAGATACCTATATAAAGGAAAATCCCTGTCAGCTGGAGCATGTCCTGGATGCTAACTCAGCAAGGCATCACAGTTCTAAAAAAACAAAAGCCTCTCAAGATTTTTTTTCCCTGCAAATCATATGGTCAGCATAGTAAGAAAGCCTACAGCAATTTTCCTTTCAAGGAACTAGGCTTCTTAATAATTTTACTTCTCATTTCTTCAAAGGGGGCATAAAGATTTTAAATAATCTAATCCTTTGGAGAAAAAGATGAGCATTGGTGCGTATTTCCAACCAGATTTTCCACAGAAACCAAGTTTAAGCCATCACACTGCATAAGCACATCTATTTTTTTGTAATGAGTTTTGAGCTGTGGGGTCTGTTTCAACCAAACTGACCACATCAGGTGTCACAGAGGGGAAGTTCCACCCGCTTAGCAGAAAACAGACAACCTTCCAGTGTCCCCAGCAAGCGTCAGACTAGTGAGCATTTAATCTTTATTTGATATTCTATTCCTCGGCATTCAGTCAAAAGCCCAAAGAAATTCAGAGCACCCAAAGAATTTCAGAAATTCTGAAATTCTCACAAGAGGCCAATGCCACCTTTCACCATACAGGCATGGTTTCTCAGGAACACCTGAATGCTTTGTGTGTGTGCATGTGTTTCTTTTTGTGTGTGTCTCTGCTTTTTTTGTTTGTGCATGTCCTTTTTCTGAGGAAGGGGAGGTTAGGTCAAGTTAGTTATCCTCTGCTTTTCTGTGTGCCCATCATTAAAAGGAAATTGGGTACAACACACCGTACCACAGATCACCATCTGATCTGTGAGGACAAGCAGCAAATTCTGGAATCTTTTACTGATTTGTGTTTGCCAGAAGCTGTAATCTGATGAAAACTGTTTGTGCTGTACATGGCTCCGTGCAGCACATGGAGCACTGTTCCTGTTTCTACATTGCTTGGCCTGTACCTGAAAACATTTAAAAGAAGAATTTAACTGCCTTAACTGTACTGTCTAGTTACCATAACACTTTTTTGTTTCTAAGACCCAGACATGCCCAAACCCTCTGAACTCACTATTTATGTTAAAGCAGCAGCAGTGTATTAACTAGCTGTGTTTACTTACTTTGCCTGTATACAACTGTTGTCCTGAAAATCTACTGTCTTCAGTTTACAGCTCCTTCATACAGGTATACTGCCAACACAGCTAATCAATTTGCCTCTGCTTCTATCTACACAGAATTAATTTTCCTTCCTCAAACTATGCTGCTCTGAAAAATGCACAGTTTCACTATTATTCTGGAGGGAATAAAAACCACAGTATTACCAACAAGTGAAAAAACCTCTTTTCCTTTTTGAAGTCATGCTATTGCAAGACAGTGATTGCCTCAGTTTTGGGACACTTGTACACTGTGGGCTACTATTTTGAAGAGTCAAAACCTTGAATAATAACCAGCCTCTTACTTCCACCACTTCAATGCAGAATGCTGTTAAATTAGCACTCTTACACCCTTCCCGACAGCACAAGTCAAAAGCTTCAGTTCTGGCAAAGATTCCTGTGATGGGAATACTGCTCAAGCCCTTGAATGACCACTCGAGGCTGATGTGTTGGCTGATGGCATTTATCCACCATCCAAATCTCCCATAGAGCATAAAATGAAAACTTTCTATCAGGACAGTTTTGACTGCTTACAGGATCACTAAACCACTGAGCTCCTTAGAATCTGATATCCTGCCTCCAACCTCAAGCCTGGTTGCTGTAAGCAGAGTAGGTTAAAACTGTTGTCACATCACTGCCGTAGCAGTGCAAACACACCCCCCAAAAAAGTGATATGGTCCCAATGCCCAGGTGTCCTGAAAAACAAGGAGGGAGGGAAAATAAACTCTTCCTTGCACCACAGTGTGGAAACTCTCCAGAAAGGAGCCCACAGTTCTGCCAGATTTTTCGAACAGATACTGAAGAACAGAAGGACACTGAAAATTTAAAAAGTGCACAGCCCTTATGCCTTAAGGGCAGCAACTGCAAGGAATGATACCATGGAAGGCCAGGAAAAGTCAGTCACAAGGACACAAAAATACCCAGACCCACTGGTCAGTGTACATTAGGTATATTTTTATTTACAGAGTAATCAATTACAAGGTTAGACACCCAATAATTCAGCTTTTTTTTTGTGTAAAAGTATATAAATATATACATGAAATTCTATGAAGTAAACATTATTAACTGTGATACAGTTAACATTCACTACTATCCTTATGCTAACAGGCATCTCTTAAAGCTTAAATGCTGATTTCAAGATACCTTCTATAAAATAGCTGTAATTGTACTTAGAAGGGCAAAAATTCTGTGCCATGAACAAGCTTCCAAAAGAGACTAGTAAAATGTCTTTGTAATAAAGTTTGCCAGGATAAAAATACTGCTTCATCCCTCCCACTTCCCCACCCTGTAAGAAACAAATACCCCAAAACAGTTGCAGAACTGCAGGAAGTACTATAGGATTATTTTTTCCTTCTTCTTTGCTTTTCTTTTTAAATTAGAATATTTTTATTTCAGTATTTTATGACCTATGAATGAAGCTGCAAAAAAAATGCAGCTTTATTAAATATTGTTGTACAAAAATCTCACACGTGCATCCATGGGGCTGAAGACAACAGTGGTATTGTATGAGCTATCCCTTTCCCTTACAACTATATACCTTATTCAGAATGATGGAGAGACTTTTTAGAAAAGACATTGGACAGCAGCTGAAGAAAGGGATTAGAAAACTATTGGCAGGACAAATAAAATGCTCCAGAGCCTCTCAACCTCCTTGCTTCCTTATTTTAAATGCAATCCTGCTTCAGTATTTTATTTGTCTCTCTGTTGTTCTTCATGTTGGAGATGGTTCAGGACATAAAGGACAACTTGATAGCAGAAAATGTACTGATCCTGCAAGGAAAAGGAAATTACAGAACATGTGAAAAATGCTTGCACCACCTAAGTGCTCTCACTGGCACTTCACAGTTGCACAGTACTTGATTTCAATACTAATTACACTACTAAATAATAAAACCAACAACAACAACAAATACCAAAGAAAACAAAAAAATCCCAAACAACAAAAACGCCAAACAAACAAAAAGGCCACACTGGAAAAATGTGCAACCTCAACTTTAAGCAAATACAGAAACTCCTCTGCCACTAAAGATGTATTTCACATGGGACATTTATCCTCCTTTCACACCAAAACCACCCGAAGGAGATTAGGCACTTTACGTAAGTAGGAATGAAGACAGCAAGTGAATTTCAAGGTCTTGCATCAATGCCAACTAATACAGAATTCAGATGACAGTGCAGCTTCTTACCTTAATCTCAGTGACAAGAGGTGTGGGGGCTAATACATGTTTTGGGGTGTGAGGTGGGGATGGCGCTGATAGTTTAGTGGTTTGATTTCAGGGTTTTTTTTTAAACTATGACTTCATAATTCCTTCCCATTCAAAGAAAAAGTGCAGATTTTAACAAGACCTTGTGACGACCATCTCTAAAGTTAATTAGCTCTGGATCCAGATTATTCCTAAAAGATTGAACTTCTGGCTGAATATATTCCCAAAAGAGATTTCAAGACATCTCTGATAGTATCAGTGATTCACAGCAGCTACAGTTAGGCCTTCTCTTCAGTTTATAACGCAACTTCAAGCCAAAAAAGCTTAGCTGACTTCCTCTATAAACACATGCTTTTGAAGATGAAGACTCACAATTTCTTCTTTAAACACAGATCAAAACAATACAGCACATTAAAAACGGCGTCTGTTTATAAACGTTAAATACATTCTGCTACTCATCTGATTTAATTCTTGTGACACAAACGCTACACTACAGCGCACAAGGTCAACTGCTGTGTGTATCACCAAGTTCTCTGGCACCTCAGATGGTTCAGTGGACACCTGGGGAATCCAGACTCACCTCTGTCTGAACCATGCCATGTCTCTGCAGACGCATCGTGCGTACCAGGTCCGAGATGTCGAACTACCAAAACAAACAGCAAGTTAAACATCCAAACAAGACAGACACGCAGAGAAAAGAAACATCCCCAGCATCAAACCAGGGAGTAGAATTTGGTACGTTAGTAGTGAAACAAGTAATTCACTATAGCCTCTGTATGTCAGGTAGACATGTACTGTCTCTGGGCAATCTGGATGTGGCCCTACATCAGACACTCCCCACTTCTCTTGTTTTCTTTCTGTACACAGGCCCTCTTGCTTACTCTAAGCTAAGCATGCAGAAAAGAGCCCCTTGGTCCAACCTAACAAAACACCTTTTATTTCCCCAGGTCTATAAAGTTCTAGACACTCAGAGGGTGCTTGGAAACCCCACTGAGCTAAGCGTGATGTAGCTCATCTTCTCTAGAAATTCACCAAGATTTTGCTACCCCAGGCCGCTGAAGGACACAAACATAAGGAAGCTAGCACCCTCCTGTGGATCACCTGGAAAGCGTATCTCTGGTTGTGCTGGAAAAGTCCATTTACACACCCCCTCCACCAATTGCCCAAGCCATCACGGCAACACCATTTTTCCCATGCCATATGCCAGAAGTCCACTATGGTAGAAGATGTCCTTGCAACATACTTCAAGTGGCACCTGGTTGCTGAAGTGACCAGCAGACAGGACACTTAAGATTCCCTGAACTAACCCAAGAGCCACTGGATATTAGAGCTCTCCCCACCTGAGATCACCAACCAACAAACATGGTACTGCCTGCAGTATGGCACACTCTTTAAAAGACTGCACGGATTCAGTGGAACACGTTTCCTGCAGGTCAGAAGCACCACTGAGCCCATCCCCTGGGATACTCACATCAAGATCTCTGCTGATGAGCCCCAGGACCACATCTATACAGATGAGGGTGCCTGACCTCCCGATGCCTGCACTGCAGTGGGTGATGATGGGTCCCGACTTGTGGACGTGCCGCATGTAAGAGATGAAGGTGAGCAGATCATCTGGCTGGGAGGGGGTGTCGTGGTCAGGCCAGGCGATGAAGTTCAGGTGGGAAATGTGCCGCACTTCACCTGTCTGAGGTTCAAAAACAACACCACCATTTGGCACGCGGCACGAGTAAAAAGAAAGAAGTTGAGTTCCCAAAGAAAAGTCTCAGAAAAGAGGGATTTGCCAAGTGAGGGTGCTTGGTAATTCAATAAAACAAGAGGTAAACTGGAAGTAACTAGTAAGTAATTTTAAAGTATAAGGTTCACTGTGCAGACTGAGCTGATCACACAGAGGAGTCAACCAGCCAGGCTGAATTATTAATGTATTTCATATCCCTATATATGTTTCTGTGGCCAATGGGAGCCAAAATTTAAAGTCTCGTTAGTGGAATGAAATCATAACCAAATGCTTTCTCCTATTAAAGTCACAGAGTAGCACAAGCTGCAACGAGGAACAGCTGCCCAGTAACCCTCACTGGGCAAAGAGGAGAAGCCCTGGTTACCTCGATGTAGACAACGCAAGTGAAAGCAGGCAAGCCAGAAGTATAAGGATAAATACGGCAACACTCAGAAAAATCTCCAAGCCTGCAGAATTAGATTCACTCACCTGAATCTCTTCAAGCTCCAGCACTCTGATGATAAAGCCCTTCAGCTGCTGAAGTCTCACAAGAGCAAGGCGTAGCCTGTCATTGATCATGGTGGTTTTATTGAGCACATCTGGCCAGTAACGCTGACACTTTATCTTTTCTCCCTCGACCTCCTGAGTCATCATGGCAATCACGGTACAGTTTTGTTCCCAAACCATTTGCCAGAAATCTGCTACAGTAGTAGGAAGAGGTCCTTGGCATGCAATGTAAATGAACTCCTCGCTCCCCACGGGCATGCGGATGAAGCTGGCATTGATGTATCCACCTTCAACCCCAAGAGGGACTCTGGTGGTGTCATCTGCAATTCCCACACAACAGAAAGGCCTCGCGTTAGGTGTGCACATCATCAGATCTTCACACAATACAGACGCTGAGGCTTACACACTCACACAGCACTTATCCCCACAGATGCTTCCACATCTTGCTTTAAAAGAAATAAATCACTTAAATACTTAATTTAGGGTACTAATCAGTACTTTCAATAAAGAAAAAGATGTCTGCAGGAGAAATATAAATCAGCGGACAGGCAGGATAAGCGATTTGAACTGTAGCAGCTCTGAAAACCTGAGGTTGAGTTTTTCTCACACAGAACTAACCTCTTACTTCTCCTCAACACCTAACAAGCAGAATTTTATGGCAGGAAAATATACATGCCTGTTTTTCCAATTTTATGTGGGTAAAACTGAAAAAACCTTGTCTGGTTCCACATGTATACATCATTTAAGGCATGGGATCTGCTGAAACAACTGAAAAGTCCGTGAACATCCATCCCTAGCTACTGCAGCACAGTAGTATATTGTTCACTTATCTTAAACTGCTTTATAAATGCTTGCTTTATTTTCATCTTTCCTAGGATTAGGAATCAAACCATCCCAACTCTGACCCAACCCATCTGACCATACAGGTGGTGACAGAATACCAACTGTGAATTTCAAATGAGTTAGGACTTACAAGGAAGTATGTTTTTATATCTGTTCTTCCTCCTGTTCTCCTTTGCTTGTCCAATCAAACACTGATCCAGAGGTTTTAACTCCTGAAGGTTCTGTAAAGAAGCATGTGCGTTAGGAAAGCACTGAATGGTAATAATATTAAGAGCAGTTATGTTATCAAGTCATTAAGAAACAGAATCATTAAAAATCAAATCCTAATGTGGATATGCAAAATAATGCAGTCACAGGAAGGAATCTTTTACACAGCCAAGGAAATGAAATAAAAAAAACCCCCAAAACCAAACCCCAGCTACTATCCAGTAACTATCTTATCTCATTCTCTCAGAAAAGAGATCACGTAATGTGGCTGACTTAAGACTTTGGAAAGACTGGTTTCACATTCAGCAGCTGGATTTCACAGCCTTTGTCTATGCCTGTTTACATCATATTCACTTGGTAATTTACCAGAAGCAAGAATGATGTAAAAACACTTATGAACCGAATTCAAACTGATCTCATCTCTCAGCAGCTTGTGGGTGAAGGGAGAGAAGTCTTTGCTGTTAAGTCTTTTCATCTCTTTTGAGCTTCCAATTAAAAAGCTGTGGTATTCAAGGCGGTGATGATCCAGTCATTCTATTTTTGCTTCATACGAGGAAAAAGGACTTTAAAGGACAAATAGTTACTCACTTCAATCTCTTTGGAAGGGACTCCCTGTTCCAGCAATCCACGCAACATCCTGATCACTGACTTCAATTTGGCTCCTGAATATTTGCCTCCAGGGAGCACATTCACAGTAGAGAGTGCAGAGATCTCTTCGTTTGTCACTAGGGGGAAATCTAGCAGAAGATATAAATAAATAGCTAAAACCAGGGAAACAAACTGTAGCCCAATGTTGGATTTGCACGTTGCTGTTCACCACTGCGCTACCTGTTTTCTCTTGAATGCCCCCATACAGCAAAGAAAACACACAGCTGTCCTCTCAGTTTGACGGGCAAAACCAAATTAACTAGCAAAACCAGTAAGACACTAAATCAGCTCTGATGAATCCAGGAGCCAAAGGGAGTATTTTCCTGACGTTCCAATAAACACATTGAAACAAACTTCAAGTACATTTTAAATGTACGTTCTTCACATAATAACCTACAAAAGTGGATGGACACACAGAGGGATGAATTCAGACCTCTCCACATTACAGCCTGTAACTCGTTTTTAGCACTAATACTCAACATGTATATAGAACAGCTTACAATTACCACTTGGAAAGACATTTTTTTTTTTCCAATACATCTTGCCTCCCATCAGGACTTCAGTGCTTCTCTGAAGCACAACAAAATTCATAAACCAAGAATCTCTCTGGTATTGCAATTAGAAGTGTCCTAAATCTACTGACTTAGTCTGAAATACCACATGGATTATCCTTTTTTCTCTTAATGAATGCAAAGGACTGCTGTATATGAACTTCAGGAACTGACATTTCTAATGCTAGCTCAAAAAAATGAAGACTAAATTCTGCCAAACACATCAAACTGCACAGAGCTCCACTCTGCCACACTGAGCAGCACTGGAAGAATGACAGTCAAGATAAAAGTAGTGCCTAATATGAGCATGGAGTAGCTGGTATGCGAAGCACACGATGCATCAATCTAATCACAGTCAAACTTATATATTTATTGTTACAGCTTTTGTGAGACAGATACTGAGGAAGGGAGTATCTCAGCTGGTCCCAGCTCATCTACAACTACAAACACAGCATTGCCAATACTTGTTCCTATTAATTCTCACACACTTATCACACAAAGATGTAGAGATCCTTTCCAGTGCATTGCTGAGCTGTTAGAATCCCCCTTACACCTGTCATGACACCCTCAAAACATACCCAGGACATCTTAAAATTCACTTCTGTCTATTTAATGTGACCCTGAAGTTTTCCACTGATTATGTTAAATGTCCTTGCCTTTATTTACACGTTCCTGGCTGACTGATTCAATCGGCAGTTCATCGCTTCCCCACGTGATTTCATCTTCATCTGCCTGACTCAAGGAAGGCTGTAGAGGAGATCTATAAGAGGACAAGGTATGGAAGTAAGAAAGAACACCTGGAACCAACACATTTGCAATCTGGTTAAAAAAAACCAAAACAAACAAACTCCACCAGAAAGTAATTTATAGCTACAATTATTTCTGGACTGGACCCCTACCAGTGATCTCAAAATCATAACTTCCCACCCCCCGCTCCTTTTTTCACATCCCCAGAGGGGCTCTGAAAAAGGTAACAGAGGAAAAAGAGCCAGGAATACACAAATCCAGTAATAACTACCACTGCAATTACTTTTCAAAGGCTAAGCAATTAAATAGCATCCAATAGCAGATTTGTACCACTCATACGATTCACTACACTTGAGCATCATTTTCAGTTGCAAGTTTTCTAGCTTTATTGAAGACAGCCATGAATGTATTAAGTATTTTAGGTCATAATGTCACTGCTTGCGCCAAGTCTCAACCCCAAACTTGCCACAAGCTTAAAAACATAAAACCGTATACATTTTCACTGAAATTTCACTTAGACTGAAATTATTTCACTAAGAAAAACAACCTTGGGAACATCTAAAGTTCGAAGTGGCTCAAAGGGACAGCTAGCTAGTAACTTGGCCAAGCATATGCTTCATGCTCCATGGAAAAAACCAGTAAGCTCCAGGGACCCAAATGGAAGCTGATGGAGCAGAGTAACTCTACACTTGAGTTGCAGTGCTCTAAAACCAGAAGGGAAGCTTGTATAGATTTGAACTGAAGACATCATTGTTTGAATGTTTTCTTCACATCCAAGTACCAAGTTGTTAGCATAACGCAAATTATGTTACTTGGAGACATCTGAAGACAGTCCAGTCACTTGCTATAACTACGTGTCAAAGGAACAAATAGAAGTAGGGCAGAGCTTACATAAAGCTGATTAGTATTAAGGCAAATTATAACTTTTTAAGTAAGGATTAGAACAAGAAAACAATTCAACAAGACATTGTACAGATATTTTATTTGGGTTTTTTTGAGGGTGGTTTCTTGGTTTTTTATTGTTGTTTTTCTCTCATTACAATATATTACACTTCAGACTTCTAGACTTCACAGGTTTGCTTTCAAGCAGCACTAGAAAAGAAATCTTACCTTTCTGGCACAGCTTTTACTTCACAATAGTCTTCACAACCATTTACATGTGTTGGCTAGAAGAAGAAGAAGTATTTCAAAACACATTAAAGGACATAGTTACAACATTCACATACTGTAAATTTTAAACAATTAACAATTACAGGGACTATTTCTGAAGGGTACTAAGTTCAAAGCAGCACATAATGAAAGACTTTCCTCTTTTAGATATCTCATTAACCCAAAATAACAGAGGACGAGAACACTGAGCACTTGGACAGATATTCCACTGTAACAAGGCCAAAAAGCTATATTAAAATCATTCCTGCCTCATAGCAGCAGTAGAGTCATCTAAGTTTTCTCCAGTTGGCTTTTTTTTTTTTTTCTAATACTTAGAAACCGTTTATGAGGTAAGCTTGATAGTGAAAACTTCTGCCTCCAGTTAAGCCACAGTTCCTATACTGTGGATATGTGATGTAACAGGGCTCTACCTCTAAATGACACACACTCCTACTATTCACACCTTCCTCAATAGACAATGAGGCCTCAGCACAAAGGAAGGCATTTCCATCCTTCTCTCAAGAAAAACTCTCCAAAATAATTTATACTTTTTAGGCCAACTTGCTTTTCCACTGCCATACTCGGACAATTTTACTCATGGCTCTCCCTAAAGCACATTGACACAGAGCCAGATTCCTGATTTGATTTTCAGCTCTACTAACTGGACAGAAAGCTGCAAGAGCCAGGATGTGCTGGATAGACAGAGTTCTGCTGATTTGAAACAAGAGACAAAACCTAGGCATCCAGTGACTGATGTAAAACAGAACACACAATAACGTAGAGTAAACCACATATAGAAGTTACTCAAGCTAATGAACTTATCCTAGCAAAAAGCAGCAGGAAAAGAAATTTCAAATACACATTTTGGACAGTAAAGTCTACAGAGCATTCATTTTCATTGTGACTGCTTCCCTTCTTTGAGCAGGAATCATTGAAATCTTTAGATTAAAAAGCTGAAGTAACATTAACAAAGTAGTTTATTACCACTCTTTTTGAAAAAAAAGCTGATAGACTTTATATGATAGTGTAAAACTACTATATGCTGTGTTCTCTTATACAGTTAATTTATGATAATCATATGCTATTTGAAAATAAATGTTTATACACCATTTAAAGCTACTACCTACAGTGATGTTCTCATTTAAAGGACATGTAATGTTATTTCCACCAGTTCTATGCCAATAAGGAAAATAACAAATTGAAAGAGCGTCTGCCAGCTTCTGGCCATCCTACCTCTGAAAAATCTTCAGGTAAAGATGACCCATCACAGTCTGTGTCCTCAGACTTATCTTCTGTCACCTTTCCATTCATCTCTACTGAACAGGAAGATCAGGAGATACAGCATAAACACACAACAAAATGCCCGGCAGCCACCCTCTCACAGACATGAATCCTGTTCCACCTGCCAGGCACTAGACAGGGAATACAGGTGCCAGAATAACCAAGAAACACTTTTTAAGGCCCTTTGCTACCAGCATGTTGTGTTAGAAAAGAGCTCTTACTGTACAGGACAGTCAGACTTCAGGCTTCTTTATTTTATAACCGGAACAGCTGCCATGATGTGAGGTTGTTTGCACAGAGTATCTGTCACAGCATAACTGATGGACAGGCTGCAGCTACCAAATTATCATATTCCCAATGCCAGTGGTTTTTCTGCAATTCAGTTAGATTTAGACCAGCAGTAGGTCCAACCCAGGACTCTACTCACTCTTCATATTAACAAAATGTAATTAGGACATGCCAGATAAAATATGACTTGTATCTGTCTACTATGGAAGCACCCTGCTGCCATACCCTATGGATTCAATTCATCTTCAGTTGCAAAGGACAGCCTACAACAAACTGGAAATACTGGGGCTCCAGTGATATTCCTCAGCTGAGATCCTGGCACAGCCAGAACCTCAGTGATCCCTGACTTCTAATGCAACGACCAATGACAATAACCCAATGACCTTGAAGTCATGACCTGAAATTATTATAGTTTTGGAAGGTGTATCTTGAGTTTTAGAAGGAATCTCTACAGAAGCAGCAAGCATGCTGCTTGAATTTTTGGAGCATGCATACATAGGGTGACACTACAAAGGAACTACAAATCCTACTCCTCACTACATTTCAGTTAATAACAAGCAGAACTGAAGAGATGGAATGAAGGAAAAGAAAGGTGTACAGTCAGAAGCAAGTACTGAAAAAAAGCCAGTCTTTCTAAAAGAGACAAAGCAGGTTGGCAAACTGTTTGGTTTTGAGAGATCTCAATTCATTTCCAAGTTGTGCAATCTGAAATCAATGAAATGCTGAAATGCTTCAGCATGCCAACATGACTGCAGCTGCAGGACCAGGTACCTAAACAATATGAATTTCACTCAAGACACAACTCTAGAATAGGAATAATTTTCCTTTTTATGTTTCAAGATTACTTGAAGCAAAATCTAGATTTATCAAACCAGAACCTCACATATTACATTGCAGCTCAAATTCATAGCAATCAGCAACTATTCGTCTGTGTTGAACTAGGGAAACTTCCAGTTCAGACATCAAACCAATGTCAATTCTCCCTGCTGACAAATCAACTGCTTACTTGGCACCTTGTTTCAAAGTGTTTCGCTGTTAATGATGTTCTTTTTTAACGGCCCATGTTACCTGGCAGGTGATTTTCTGATGCAGCCTTCTTGAGATGTAGAAGACTCTGAGCCTCTGAAGTCGCATTATTCCGATTTAAGAGGTTCTGGGCTTCCTCATCTACAACATCCAACAGATACTGGACAACTTCATTGTGGTCATCCTCATCATAATACTCATCGTCTGGAACCTCTGTTCCTGAAGACAAATAGTGCAAAATGACAAGTTTTCCCAGTACAAGATGGTTTGGGAGAACTAAATCAAAGGGGCAGACACATGGCAGTATTTCTAACTGATACCACGGCCTTCCTTCATTTCTAACACAAAATCCAATTTCTATAAATCTACTTTCAACATCAACTAACTCTCTAAAGCAAAGCACAAGACTTGGAATGATCTTCTAAAACCGACTGCCAGCCTACCACTTACTTATTCCAGCACACTCAACAATGCCATGATTCTCTTGCACTGGTACAATAAAGACAGAATAATGCAGTCCCCACCTCACCTCCTCTTACCTGATTTGTCAATGTGTTTAGAAAAATCTGACATTTGATTGGTAAATCCAAGGGAAGGTGCATCTTCTGCTCCCGAGAGGTTCATTAGTGCTTTTGTGTGATGGATATTGTTTTCTGTATTTCCCTGAGAAGGTCCTAAGATGCCATTGCCATTGATCTGAGAAAGCAAAGAACAGTACAAATTAACTCTTAAAGAGCCTGGCAGTTTGCTGAAGCAGCAAACAACTACTAAAAAGTTCTCTTCTCAGCAACAAATAGAAAACCCTATTTGTATCTTATTCTCATCTGAGATACCTCAGCGACGGGTGGGGAGCTTTTAGGTGTGTTATAAGTTTCCTATGAAAAGAGCAAATAAAAAAATTTTAGAACTGAGAAAAAACCCCACATGATGACGAAGCAGCAGCTTCTGCAAGAGAACACACAGTAGTATTCAACATTATTATAACCCCTATAAAATGTATGCAAGCTTCAGTACTTTTGCTCCCACAACACAGCATTTCTCAGAAAAAAACTAAGGGGAAAAAAAGAAAGAAAACCACTTAGCAAATATAATATTCAAGCATCTGCAAAACTGTGGGCTGAATGGAGTATTCTGGATGATAGCCCTGCATCCTTCTCATAAGACAATTTGTCTTTCAACAAAGCAGTGCCAATGAAAGAGCAGATCAATTAAAAAAACTTGCATATTTATTATTATGATCACTGCTTATTCAGATCAACTGACAATAGTGGGTTTGTACACTTTGATTAACATATTGTTTCATGTATTTATTTAGAAAGTGTGTCAAGTAGATTCTTTTCTCTGGTTGATGATAATAGGCAAATAGAGGAGCATTTACCTTGGGCCCATAAGCATCAGTTGTCTTTTCTGTTTTATCACAGGGATCACCACAGGAACAGCCTAAACAAAAATGCGGAAAAAACAACCTTTTCTCTGAAATTCAATTAGCCCCCATCAATTATTTTTATAAAAGAAACAAGGTATTTAATACTATGTTATGACATGAATAGCATTTCTGTCTGGTTTCTGTGTATTGCCAAACTTGTATCTATCTGATTGACTACATTTCATATAATGGCTTTTTGAATGTTCTGTTTAATGGGATCAGAAAGCATGAATGCTAATACAATTAAACAATTCAAAGTAGAGAGAAATGTTGATAAACAGTTTAACAACTTACAGTAGAAACATGCACCTTTGGGAACAGAGTTGATTCCCTTGTCCCAAAATGTACAAGATACAACCCCACAAACACCTGTCACTGACTACTTTTTTTTTTTTTTAACATTATCTGGCATCTGGGTCCTTGTTCAAAAGGACCCTTCTGTTCTACATTAGAGAGAATTTCTAAACTACACAAGAAGTGGCATCATAAAGACACTTGCTGAATGTCTTTTCATGAAGCTTTTAGAGGACGGATCAAGCAAACTCCTGTTGGAGCTGGTCACAATAAGTTGGATTAGGATAGTATTTTAAGGCTCATATTAGTTCCTTTATTTTTATAAACAGGTGCATTTCACTTGCAATGAGTAAGCACATAAAACTTACCATTAGCTTTCACTGGCCATGGATTTGAGTTCTCAGTGCTTTTGGATTTTGGGAACACTGCGTGACCATCTCTGTGAAAAGAAATATTTACAGAAGTATGTATTAAAGAAACAAGTAAATCGTGGTAATCATCAGATATTGATGTAAACAGTGCTATCGGTAAAACTGCTGATCATTCCCAATCAATTCGGTGTCATTTGCAAACTGACTGAGACACATCCAATCCCCTCTTCCAAATCATCAATAAAGAAATGAAACAGGACTGGCCCCAATACTGAGCCTTGGGGATCCCCACTAGCACCATTCACCACCACTCTCTCACTACAGCCAGTCTTTAACACAGTGAAGAGAGCGCCAGTCCAAGCCATGGGCTGCCAGCTTCTCCAGGAGAATGTTGTGGGAGACAGTATCAAAGACTTCACTAAGTGTTCAGGTGTAAACATCCACAGCCTTCCCCTCATCCACCAGACAGGGCACCCAGTAATGAAAGCAAATCAAGTGGGCCAGGCAGGACCCGCCTTTCCTGAACCCCTGCTGGCTGGGCCTGATCCCCTTGTCCTGTACTCGAGATAATCTGTTCCGTAACCTTTCCTAGCACTGAGGTCAGGCTGACAGGCCTGTAGTTCCCTGGATCCTCCTTCCAGCCCTTCTTGCAGATGGGTGTCATGCTGGTCAACCTCCAGTCACCTGGGACCTTCCTGGTGAGCCAGGACCGATGACAAACGATGGAGAGTGGCTTGGTGAGCTCCCCACCAGCTCCCTCTGTACCCTTGGATGAATTTCATTCATCCCATAGACTTGTGAGTGTCCAAGTGCCACAGCAGGTCTCTGACTAATCCCTCCTGGATTGCAGCGGATCTATTTGAACACTTGTAGTTCAGAGCTGGACACGGCCTTGCGTTCCCAAGAAGCACAAAGCACAGCAAGTACCACGTGCCCTTGTGCTCCACTGCAGCACAAAAACTGAATTTACAGACCCTTTCTGTGGGGTCAGTCCTCAGTAGCATGTGGTGAATTTCCTGTCATACCAGGAACAGGTTTTACTCATATACTCGTACATATACTCATACTATCATGCAAGAAAAACAAAAAGTACAGGGAAGCATTTGCTTCCAGAACATACCTGGTTGCTTTGAGCACCACTGTTGGAAGGTATGTTTCCAGCATTCTTTTGGCTTCTTTCAGAGTCATTCCTTGTGTGCTTACTCCATTAATGTAATGGATAATATCTAGTACACGGAGACTCTCCTCCCTGGCAGCAACTGATTTGGGGAGAATGTCACTAATATACACAACTTGATAAAGGCTGTCATGGCCTCCTGATAATGACAAACCTTCACAGGGAAAGAAGAGGAAAAAAATGAAAATCAAGGTCTCTTTGTAACTGAAGGGGAAGATTTTTCTTTAGGGCAAAAAGCAGATTAATTCCATGTTACCTAGCTCCTCCTTATGGCACATTAGTGTAATGTCAGGCAGCAAATGAGGCAACACTGGCATCTTTGGTAACTCCAGAACACGCCCCAGCACTAATCTGACAGTCCTTGGGGCAGCACGGAGAAAGCTGACTGCATCGGTATGGCTCATGTTAGTGACATCGATGTCATTAACCTGCAACAACAAAAGCAACACAGGTGACCTTGTTAGGTCTCAGGTAAGACAGCATTATTGAGGAAGCATTTATTGCTTTTCCTCAAGCACTATCAAATCATGCCTCTCAGAAGGTGCATGCCTATGTCCTTTAACCACATTTGACTTGGCCCACAACACAGTTCACTTTTTTTTTTTTTTTGGACTCAAAGTTGTCCTTTTCATGCAATCCCTGGATCTGAAAACATTAACTCTCTCACTTTTATCAGTCGGTCTCCAGGCCGTAGTCTCCCATCGCTTTTGGCAGGATCCTGAACAATGTCATGAATGTAGCAGCCGACACTGTCGTTACCCTTGGTCACTGTAAAACCCAGACTGCCCTTTTCTGACTTTGTCAGAGTCACTCGGAGCTCCACTTCCTAGAGGGACAAAACAGCACTTTACAACACAGGCAATCAGAAGAAATATGAACATTTTACTGACTTTAAGACAGCTGGAAGCAGACAATTGATTTACCAATTGATTTAAGTGGGACACGAGCCTGGACCAAGACATGTTTCTTATCAGGCTCACCTTAGCTGCTTCAAATAAGCATGTCTAATGAGTTCAGACAGAACTAAATAATGTTTTGCATGGAAATAACATGGGGCCAAAAGTCTATGAATTCAACAAAATTTTGAAGGCACACATCAAAATTGACACCTCATTTTATCCTTATCTAGCTGCCATATACAAGAAAGCCTCTGTATTTTTTAATATCTCAACACAGCCATAATTATTCAGAACAAAATAAGTAAGCATATTTTCCTACAGTGAGACAAAATACCACAGAGCTTATCTAGAAACGAGACACATGCACATCTTTTGCCCATTTTAATTTGCATTAATTTTTATTTGAAAGATAAGGATCTGCCTCATTCGCATAAAAAAAAAATCACAGAGCATCAGGAAGGATGGAGAAAA
This sequence comes from Cnemophilus loriae, assembly GCA_013397755.1. Classification (NCBI taxonomy): domain Eukaryota; kingdom Metazoa; phylum Chordata; class Aves; order Passeriformes; family Corvidae; genus Cnemophilus; species Cnemophilus loriae. The sequence goes on along the minus strand of VZTF01003561.1, from coordinate 4,920,489 downwards.
ACTTCTGAAGAAGGGACTGAGAAAAATAAAGTTTCTTGTCAAAATGGAGTTTCGGCTAAAACAGCTTTATAACCTGGAACACACTCAGAACTGGGACGTATCAAGATTCAATTTCAACTTTTTTTCAATCTTTGAACAGATTATGTGAGGATGTGGAAGTCCCTTCTGATATACAAGATATTTCTGTGGTGGCAAGAAGCTTTCTCAGAAGAGCCTCAAAAATAGGCTCATCTTGCAGCAGAGCAGAAAGTCTTTGGGATTCATAGTTATAAATGCAGCAAGGAACAGGGTCTCCTGATGCCCTTGATGCCTCAATTTATTCTCTGACCTCTGAACAACCACCTAAAGCTAAAAGAGCAAAAGCAAGATACCTGCCATTTAAGCTTCCTCTGCGTAAATGGTTTAGAGGTAGGTAAATATTTGATGCCAAGGTTTCCAGGATGAAATGACCCATGAAATGGACATATATACATCTACCTATGTACATATGGATGCCTCCACATTCACAGAGGGAAATGTATCAACTCTTCAAGAGCTCACACAGAAAATGCCTGCAGACATTGGTACGAGCAGCTGCAATTAACTGATTACAAATGGCACTTGTGTGTGCCATTTATAAGGCACACACCCAGATTAGTGCAAGCATAACCTACAACGATCCCATTTGTAAATTAATGTGTCTAATTTCTACCCACTCTCAAAATCATGGCTAAAACAACCACAGCAGGACATTTATTCTCCTGAAAGACAGAAATAGTGTATTACTGGCTCATATTCTTCAGCATTTTTTTCCAGCTGGGTGAGTAATGAATCTATTTCTCCCAGGTGTGAAGTCAGCTCAGAGACAGGAGTAGCATAACAGTCATTTATTAACATGGACGTGGTAACATCAGGTACAGTTCTACAGGTTGGGATCACTGCCAAATCCAAAGGCACATCACTACAGATAAAGCACAAAAAAAAGAAAAATGGGAATAAGTATGATGTGGCTGTCACTCATAAATTAATATATGAGCCAATCTTGACTTTACGCAGATCTAAAAAGCAAGCCAAAAAAAGTATTTCTATGAATAGGTCAAACAAATTATTCTTATAAACATTTCTGCAGTGTGCTGAGGATCACTGTCAGCAGCATACCTGTCCTCAAGCTCTGCCTTGCTGGGAGCCTCTTGATCAGGATACAGGATGGTGCGCACAGCGTCCTTCTGGCCCGGGTGTGCCTCATACCGACTCTGTGCCCGTGCCTCAGCTTCACCTGAGCCGTGGTACAGCGCAGAACTCCAGCCAAGGCCCACCTGTGCTGCTGAGCCCATCACCTCTTCATCACCACTTCTGCTGCTGTCACTGTAGCTGTCTCTTCTGGAGGGAGATTTCAGCCTTTTCTTGCTCAGATCAGAAGTTTCATTCTCGTCTGAGCTGTCACCTTGTTCTCCATTTGACGGACCAGAAACTTCTCTGCTGACCTCTGGAAAAACTTGTTGGGGCGAATGGATAGGAGTCTACAAGAACAAAAGCATTTAATTCATCATAATCCAGTTCTGATGACAAAAGAAAGTTTCAAACACTTCATAAAATTACCAAAACCAAGGAGTCAGTGGCTACTGACTGAACTGCAGAAACACATCATAGCACAGTTTCAAAAAGTTCAATGCAACTCGGCCAAGACAAAGCGTGCAAAACTTTGAAACATATGCTGATAAAAACCTTTAAATTCATCTAAGGAAAACAAAGATACTTTTGCCTTTAGCTTCAGAAGGCCTACTGACAGATGCTTTTAAGCTATGCCCAGAAGTCTTCTATGCAACTAGCATGAAATCCCTTCCAACCAGAAGCTGAGGCTTGCAGAGCTACTGAAGTCAAACCAATCTCACAGAGGAGGGAAACAGAGAAGCTGTCAACCAAAAAGCAACAATAACAGACTACAAAAACTAAGATAATTTATGCCAAATGGTGACTGTTAACCAAGTAATTAACTCCCATGAGAAAGAATAACAATTTTGCCAATTGTCACATATTCCCAAGAATTATGTCAGCCAGCAGACAGAAAAGGTTTAAAAGCTTCATTTATGCTTTCATGGCCAGATTCTTGTGCACATGAATACATCAATCTGTGATAATGGTATAATGAAAAATTTTGACTTTCCTCTTCTTTTAATATACGCACTGTTTTATTAAAGTTCCTGTTAAAGTTCTATAAAGTTCTATTAAAGTTCCTGTTATTCCCGTTATTCATTACAAACAGGTCTATTACAAGAGTAGTTATTTGTATTATTAGTTTGCTCAGTTGCTTATCTCTCACTCCAATCCTAACTTCACTTAAATTTGTATTTGTACATTTAAACTTCTCTCATCAGACTTGAATGATTTTATTGTTTGAAAATAATGTTAAAGTAACTCAGAATCACAGAATTATAGCGTATCCTGAGATGGAAGGGACCCACAAGGATCATCCAAGTCCAACTCTTGGCCCTGCACAGGACAGCCTCAGGAATCACACCTCGTGCCTGAGAGCCTTGTCCAAACACTTTATGAACTCTGGCAGGCTTAGTGCTGTGACGAATTCCCCAGGGAACTTGAATTGAAGACTTGTCTCCATTAGTTTTACACTTTCCTGTGTTATGGAAAGCCTAATTTTCAGGTAATTTGTCCTCTACACTCTCTTTTGCTGAAACACATTTCATTTCCACTTCTTCAAGTATCCTAAAATGGCCTTCTGTTCTTTCAGTTTATTTACCAGAGCATTTTGAAAATATTCTTTGGGACACCTCTAACTTCCAGGAGGTAAATATGACAATCTTTTCCCTGTTTTTACATGCATCAACACCAGACAAATTGGTGTTTTGCAGAATATCCTTCACAGAATCACAGATATATCCAATTTCTATCTGATATTAACTTCAAAACATTGGGCTGCAAAGAAACCTCTGCCCCAGAAACACTGCATTAAACCAATTTCTCATGTCTTAGGTCACAAAATGGAGGAAAAAAAAATCTTCAAGCCATGCACCCCTTTAACATGCCCACAAAATGGTTAGTGTGCTTCTAAGGGATTCATTCCAAGAACCACATTTCTGTGAGCACTCTCCCCATTCTTCCGTCTGCATCTTGCATTTAACTAACCCACCAGATTGAATAAATTAACCTTAAATAGCAAATAATTTTAAAAAATCACATGCCATCCACCTTACCAGCAATGAAGGATCTATGTCTGGTAGTATTCCAGATGGCGGCCGGCAAAGGAGAAGAGAGACCTCTGGAGACGTTCCCCTCAGAGCAGAGATGACTTCCTATGGCCACAGAGGGATTCACTGTCAGATGCAGACTGGCAGGACTACCACAGCATGAGTTGCACTACTATAGGTACAAACCTGCTGGGACAAACCCTTCAGTGATGCCCCGTTCACTTTCAGAATGACGTCCCCAATCTCTATTTGCCCACTCTCTGCAGCAGGCTGCCCAGGGAAGAGCTTCTTCACCCTCACAATAGTTGATCCCAGCTGCTCTGGGGTAAGGTTATCTTCACGGCAGAAGCTGAACCCGAGGCCCGAGCTGTTCTTCAAGAGCTTTACCTCAAATGTGTTCTCTGCAAAAGAAACATTAACTTACTATTTCCTATAGCACACTGGCCATGAAAAGAGAGTCTAGTGCTCTTATTCCAGACATGACAATGTGCAATCTCCCCCTCACACGGTTCTTTCACTGAGTTGAACAGAAGTGTTACCTATAAGATCCCTCCAGGTTAAAGAGGGCAAAAAGCTGATCATGACTTCTCAGTCTGCTTGCTTGGCCTGACAACATCAATATGCAGAAAGGCAGAGTGTCTCCAAAGGACTATTCCCTAGAAAGTCCATTAAGGAGCCTTTTAAAGCACAGAGTGACACAACCTTTCCAGCCACTGATCAGGCATTAGCGAGAGCGGCAATTGGAGATCCTGGCAGACAGGATAGATCCCGTGCAAGAAGATCTAAAGCTATCTGCAGTGGTTCTGCCATCTGAGTAGGCTTCCCTTCATTTGTACAAGTCACCAGCAAGAGAGGCTGAATTATGTCAACCTCTAGTCAGGGGCACAAATCCTTCTCTCGTCATCTAGCTTTTGATGTCTTGTCTTTTCTAGACAGGAACTGCAGGACCCACAGAAGCACTCATTTACACATAAATATCTTAATTTCCTTCAGCATCCCTTAGCAGCACCAGATACAGCAGCACCCACTTCACTCCAACCTTGCTACAGCCTTGCCATGCAAGGCTGGTGAAAGTAGGGAACAACATGAAGCAGTGAGAGAGCAAACAGTTAATAGTAGTTAAACAAAGTAACCAAGATGTGAAAGGAAATTTTAAAAACAAACACAACAGCACAAAAAGAAAGAGATCGCATTTTGTGCAAGGGCTTGGTATAGATTCCTAGCAGCTCCAGTCCCATCCTAAGAATTGAAGACTATGTTATGAAACTAAAGGATGCTTTGACAGTTAAGACAATTGTTCTGTGTGACCTGACCTGCAGTGACAAAGCTGTAATCTTTGGCATTTGAAGATTCTGTCGCTGGCTTCTCCTGTGGCTCACACTGTCCCACATGACTTGGGAGCGTGCACTGTGGTGTCACTGGAGCATGAACCTTGGCCCCTGAAAGCTGACCTTTTTCCAACAGCAGGTGAACCACCTAAAGAGATGAAACATTCTCCAGTTAACTGGCAACAGTCACAGAGATAGCACACTCTAGAGTACGTGTTTCCTTCTAACTTCTCAGGGTCCAAACTTTTACAGCAGCAAGTGTTACAGACACTCCCCTCCCCATATATATCCTCCAATTATTCCTTATTTTTTAAGGGCTGTTAAATGACAACCTCTAAAACACACGAATGGACTTGCAAGATACTTGCCAACAGAGTAAGGGTTTTCTTCCTGTAAAGTCGTGAGGGTGTTAAGAGGTGTCAAAGATTGTGCCATTTGCACATTTGTACAGGGAATTAAGTTAAAAACATTTTATGAAGTGAACACAAATAGTAGTCCTTAGCAGTTCTGAATGTGTACACTCACTGGCTATTTTCAGCTGTGCCAGGAAGCCAAGGAGTCTAAGAAAGCACACCTAAAGTAACCACGACAACACCAGGGAGAATTCCATTCTTGAGGTTCCTTTGCCTCTTTTCACTCATGGAGAACTGGTGTACCACAGACAGGAGTAGAACCAGCAGCCACTCACCTGGCCAGTGTTTCTCAGTGTTTCAACAGCTTGCTTATGGGTAGCTCCTTCCAAACTAATCCCATTTACAGAGAGCACGCGGTCACCTACATTAATAATTTAAGAAAAAGTAGGCAGAGCATCATCCATAAAACATCTATGAAGCACAGAAACCCTCAAGTCTGAGCTAACAAGGACAGTTATTCATGGAAGTTCTCCCTCCTCTCTATGCTGTGAGTCAAGAAGAGAATTTTGCAAGTAAACTATATGGTTCGAATCAAAGGTCTTTTCCAATCTAATGATTCTGTGGGATAATCCCATGTCAAAACCAGTGTTAACCATCAGAGTGACAGCCTTCCACAAAGCTCAGACTCCTTATTTAAAACAAATCTTAGTCCACAGTGGGAACGCTCACTTTAGTGAAGAATGTGGCCTGGCTTACTAACAAGAACAGCCGTAACAATTATAGCATTTTCTGTATTGAGTTGCCAGGCATGCCAAGCAAGAAGGCCACAAATAATACAAAGCTCTCTGTCTCTGTGCCTGGAACAGAGAAGCGTTCTCCATTAACATAGGCTGCTTTAGAGAACAAAAATCCCACAGCCTATCTGCTATTTTTCCTCTCCACAGCCTCAGCATTGCTGGTTCTACAGTTGTTCTACACTAGTGTTTTAATCTTCACCTGCAGAATTAGCTATCACGGCAATATTTAAAATGACAACTGCAACAGCTTGGAAAAACAGCTCTTCTTCCCAGTGAAAAAGGTACAAGGGCAGGAGGCAAACACAGTGCTAGTTTCCAGGCCACAGGATATTGTCAAGTCCACCACGGACAGTCCTCTGCCCTTTTTTTCACATTAAGAGCCCCCACTGAAAGAATGGAAATACTACCTTTTTCTATTCTGCCATCTGCTTCGGCTGCTCCCTTGGGAATAATCGCTTTCACATAAATACCACCATGCCTTATGCTGGTATTTACACCACCCTAAACAGAAAGCAAAAATAGGATTGTTAGTCTTTTTGCAGTTAGAATACTTAGCAATTAAACACAGTGTCACACAAGGAAAATCGTACTTAGGAAGCATTTGGGCTACTGGTATGTAGAAAAACTAGAGAAACTATCAAAACCAAAATGTTACATCAAGCACGTTCTGTGCAGTCATGCAATTTGCTACGAATGAAGTTGGGGTGGGAAGATTGTAAAAACACAATGCGTCACAATGCAAATGCACAAAACACAAATAAATGTCCTTCAGCAGAAACATGTCTGCATTTTGTTGGACTTTACATGCTTGCATGCACACCAAAGCTCAGAGATGTGCAAGAGCACAGCATGCCAAAGCAGGAGATGCACACCCATGCAGTGTCCTACTCCAACACAACATCTCTGATGTAACAGGAAATTAAGGAACGCTGCCTTCTCTCAGCTCAGACAAGTTTGAAGGCCTAAGCTGTAAAAAACTGCTCAAGCCGAACTGACATTGTTTTTAGAGGGCCTTGGCCTTTCTGCTGATTGCAGCGGGGGTAGGACTAGATGATCTTGAAATGTCCCTTCCATCCTAAACCATTGTGTGATTCTGGCTCACTGTGCTCCACAGACTTGGAGGGAAGAGGAAGACCAACAGTGTGTCAATGCTCACTCCCAAAGCACCCAGGATTCCATGTGAAAACTTAACCCACAGTTAACTGCACACCTCTCCTCATCACCACTGTACAGGAAAACAATACAGGGGCAGAATGGAGGCTGGAAAAGCAAAGGTCAGTGAAGCCACCACTTGGGCACCCCTTAAGGGAAATCTCTGCATTGGCTGGCATCTTCTAACATCTCTACAAAGCCAATGCACGCATACAGCAGGCCTGATGCTACTCAGTAACCAACTCCTGATCAACCTCTGTTCCTCCAACTGTCTCAAGCTACCAGCTTGACAAAGTAACGTGACTTTGAATAGACTGGGATGCCAAAATAAGAGACTTTCATTCTGCTCCTCTTACAATCCTAGCCACATATATGGAAACAGTGCTAGGCTGGCAAATTGTTCCTCCAGAGAAAATAGCTGAGTACTAAAACACATTAAATTGTATTTTTTAATACACGAACAGACGCAGCGGAAAATGTGTGAATCTCAGGTGTAAATTATTCTCTTCTTCCCTGAAGTGCCTCTCTGCGGTATGACAGGCCCTAAACATAAAACTACCTTCAAAATGCTACAGCCTGAAGAGAAATCAGTCTTAACAAAACATATTTTTGTCTCATATTGCAAGAAAGCAGTGTCAGCCAGGTCTCATTTGGGTTTAAGTAGCTTTTTGCTTTCTGCCTTTTCTCCAGCAGAGGGAGAACACTGTGAATGCGACTGAGCGTGCACAGATACTCTTAAACAACACTACCGCTTCCACTGCCTGCCGTGCCAGTCTGGGAGGGTCTCACTTCCTTCCTTGCAAATTTGCCACAAGATTAGGTAGCAAGGGACAAAGACCATCTTGCCTTTTGTACTCACAAAGCAGCATCTGTGATAAGAGTCTATTAGGACTTTGGGGCTCCAACATAAAACAAAAAACAAGAATTACTTACAGGGACAAGAAAAGGGATATAAATTAAAAGTATTACTTTTCAGCTTTGGTAAGATTAATCACACATCAATAAATCTATAAAATTAAAAGTGATTCCAGAAAATATTTTGCTTCCTTGTAATTTAGCAATTTAATGGGTTGCTGGGAGTAGAGAAAAAGAGAAAACATCTAAAAACCTTGTCAAACAGTACCGTGACACTTATTCCCAAGCCGTTATCTTTTTTTGCTAGTTCAACCTCAAAGATATCTCCAGGTTTAAGAAGCGTTGCAGAAACCTTTTTAGAATTCACTTTGTTTGCTGTGTTCGATGAGGAAGAATCCTTTATTTACAAACAAAAAAAAAGAGGGAAAGAAAAAGAAACAAACAAAACAAAAAGAGACAGTGATTTGCCTTTAGAACAGATGTTTACAGCTAAGACCCTAAAGGGTGGGGTTTTGAGTCAGACACAGCCAGAAGGAGCCCACCTGTCAAAGTACAAATTAGTAAGACTCAAGGCTCACTGCTTCAACTCTTCGATTCCTGCCACTGAACAGGTTTAGCACAGAAATATGCTTGGCCTTTAGCAGCCAAGTCTTTGCCGTCAAAGCGAGCTGGTTACAGAACACCGAAACTGCAGTACTTCAGTATTACAGCAGCCCAGAGTCTGCTGGATTAATTAGCAGGAGCTGCCACAATTTAACTGAATGACCTCCATCAGCTGAACAGAGGAATCACTGCAAGCTGGAAATAAATTTGTAGTACTTGTGATTGTGCACTTTTGGAAAGGTGAAGCAGCAAGCTGTGTCTGCTCAAGAGCATGACTCACTGCTGAATTTTAATGCACAAGAGCAGTTTTTCATGGATTAGATCAATCCCAGAAGACAATGCGTTCTGCTGCTACCCACTCCAGATGTATCACTCCTAATTTCCTCTAGGAAAAACTTCATTTATCTGCCAAGTGAATAAACTTACCTCTAGAGTTAGTCACTAGATTATTAATATATTGGACAAACACACAGAACTGAAAGGAGGTTTCCTACAGCCTCAGCAAGTGCACTATAGGTTCATCCCAAAGCACAATCTGCCTCTAATAAGACACATCTTGTGACATTGGAAAGCTGGAAAGTTGTTTAAAGTTACAGAAGTGATTTTCTCCATTTATTTTGAACAAAATCACCATGCTATTAGAAATCAGTTACTAGCATTAGCTGCAGGCTAGGCTAGGCTGCTCTTCCCTCACATCCTGACACCCAGAGACAGCTATTTCAATACCACTGTCACACTGATAGGAAATATTCATATGAAATCCACTATGCCTTTTTAGCTGGCTGCTGCTCCTGACTGCTGGAGTAAGTTGCTTCATCCATGTCAGAATCCCCTCGGTCAGAATATTCCACAGGCTCCACTACCCCGGGCCTGCTATTTTTCGCTCGAGTACTGTCCGATGAGGATCTTCTCTTCTCAATCACTTTAGAGCCCCCAGCCTGGGAATCGCTGTAATGCTGAGCATCCTGCTGGGCTCTCCCACTTGTACGTTTGCCAAAGAAGCCGCCTGGCTGGCTCTGGGACAGGCTGGCGCTCTCTGTCCTGGAATCCTGGGAGCTCATGCTTCCATCCCGCTTGCCTCCCGACAATCCAGAGAGGCTCCCCGAAACAGGCCTCTGGTGACCACGGCACCGGCTGTGTTCTTCTGAAGAGGACTCTGCCTCGTTGTCCTGCACCGAAGAGGGCCTCCTCAAGTAACCCCTGGCTCCATTGCTGATATGAGCAGTGTTAGATGATGCTGAAAACCAGGAGACAAGACAGCCGTCAGCAGCTGGCAACACCTTTTCTCAGCTTACAACCCAGGAAGGCTTTACCTGCCCGGATATTCCACAGAAAACTCTCTGTTCACGCTGCATCCGGTGTGCCCCCACCAAAGGTTACCCCAACACACCTCTTCATTCTGTCCCTGGACACAATTCCGAGCCCACGCTAGCTGGGGTTGCTTACAGGAGTGACTGCAGTTCCCTACCGTTGGACAGCTTGTCCTTGGGCTGGGAGATCACAAGCGTCACGTCCTCAGGAGCGTTCTCCAGGATTTCCAACGCTGCGTGGTGGCTGACGCCTTCCAAACTCGTGCTGTTTATGGATATGAGGCGGTGTCCTGCACAAAAGGGGTTGTTCAGACACAGTCTAACACCCACATTTTTACCCATCAGTGACAATGCGGAGTACAGGTCTGAAAATCTGTACACAATGCATGGATTAAAAATTACTAAACTTCAAGTGATGCTGGAACAGGGAACTCTAATCATTAAAAAAAAAAGCCAAACCCCAAACCAGAGCACAAAAACTGGTTATATTTCCTCTTTTTAAACCTGCCAAATGTTTCCATATTATGATTTCTACCTTCTCTTACACTGTAAAAAAGACCATATTAAAAAGCAGAAATCAGAAGTTAAATGAGCAATATGCAGTTCAGTTCAAGACACGGACTAAAATGAGAAGGAAAAAACCACACATTTTTCTCCTCCTCCCCCACCACAGTTACAGTTATAGTATATGGTCCCATCTCACTTTTTTCAAAAATCAAAGTATGAATACTGAGTTTTAAAAAATTTAAATTACAATGCATCTGCAAGACAGACAATGGAAAATAAAGCCTGTATCTTTACATGCAACTTCAATTTTCTGCTACTTCAAGCTTTATAATTTTTATATATTTGAATGATTGTTGTTTTTGTATAGTTTAAAGTATCACTAGTTTTCAGAAATTATCTGGAACGTAACTGAAGGTCACCATTATAAGAAACAGATACCCAGAGCCATAGAAGGAATTTTACACTATTCACCTGGTTTTAGAGTTCCTTCCAAATCAGCTGGCCCTCCAGGAATAACTGAATGAATAAAAATTCCCAGATCAAGTTTCCCTGTCTTCTCTCCACCGACTATTTGAAAGCCTACAAAAAAAAAGGCCCAAAGCAGGCAAAAATGTCAGTGATCACCATGTATCTCAACACAAGTCCGTATTTTAGAACAAGCAAAACCTTAGCCATTCTAATAAATGCAAGGTAAAAAAAAAACTCAGACACCTCAAATTTAAGTCTACCTGGAAACAAACAGCAAAGCTTTTTTATTAAGCTTTATTGTATACTTGTGTTTTAAGCAATTAATTTAGACTTTGTCTGTCTGTTCAGGACACTCCAGTGAAGGCTACAGAAGACAACTCTGGCAAGAAAAACATACACAAACAGGTGACATGAAATGCACATTTGCTGAGCAGATAAAATTTGTTTTCTATCACACAAAAATTTCTGGTTTTCTCCATTGTTCAATGTTTCACCTAGATGTTTGACCCTGGTCTTAAGATCTGAGTTTTTCATCTCCCTGTTTTATTTTGAGGCTTCTAATCTATTTCTGTTCATTCTACCAGGTAAACCTGGGACAAATGTTCCAGTTAATTAAAAAAAAAAAAAAAAGTAGAAGATATCAGGTCTTGTCTATTCTAGCTAAAACAGCAAAGTACCATAAGTTGCATGGGGAAGAAAGAGGAGAAATAGTACATTTATTTTAATTCTTTTTCCTTTTTGCTCAACTTGTACATTACTATGCAGTGTAAACATTAAGTACTACTGTCTTGTAGGCTTTCTTTTCCCTCTCAAATTTATACTACCATCTGATTTTGACTGACAGAACAATGTCCTTAAAGACACTTTAGAGAGCCTTCCTAAAGCACAATACTGACACCAAATTTTTCATTACTCATACAGGGAAGAACTACATGGGTTTATGAAAAAAACTCAGTGGTAGAGGAAGGAATGTAATGTAAATATCTCATCTCCCACGCTCCTTAAACATCAAATTAGTGTTCCATCTGATATTACAGGAGTAAGAAAAACGCTCCACCATTAGCTCATAATGCTTTTATTGTGTCTTTTTTTCAAAAAAGCATTCATTTAAAGCATTTGTCACAGCTGTGGGGTTCCACAGAGACTAAATTCTATACTGAGTACAGAGACAAACTTTAATGGCCAACTTCTGAGATGGCTAGTTCACAACAGAAACATTATCTTACATTTACAATACGGAAAAACTGAAAACCAGACTTGTTTAACATCGCAGAAAGTGTGTCTTAAATTCCTTCAAAATCCAGCTACTGCCTGCACTGCTTTACTCAGTCCTAACAATAAATGCTTAAATACAGATCAGAAAGCTTTATTTTGGTTTTGGCTTCTAGAAATACATGTCAACAGCAATTTTAAAGCCACTTACCTAAGCCAAACTTTTCATCCTTTTTCAAATTCACCAAAGTGATCTCTCTCTCTGGTGTGGCAACTCTGTTCTGTGTTGTTTGAAGAGAGTCAACTGTAAAACGAACAATTCATGATCAGACACTACCTCAACACTTCCCTTCAAGTTTACTTTAAAGTTCTTTTCCATTAAAAAATGTTACTTCTCTGATAACTTGAAAAGCTGTTTTGATCTAGCGGGTCCAACTTTCATCTTCTAAGCCATGGCCAAGGACAGAAAAAAAACTCCACCACCATTCTAACCCACTTCCCTCTTCAGCAGTTAAAAATCTTTCATTCCTCCTACGGAAAGCAGCTAGCACAGTCTCATGGAGTGACAACATAACTGAGTCCTAGAATCTTCAACTTCATTAGCCTCAGTTCAAGAAAGTATTTAGATCTGTGTTTATGTGCTCTCCTCATAAGTAGGGAGGATGCATACAGATTGGTAAAATTGAAACTGAGGCTCATTATATGAAGCTACTGAAAGGTTACACAATGAGTTCTCTTAATGGTGTCTCTTCATTAAAAACCAACCAAAGTTAGAAATATCTACTAAAACCTCTCTTGCTTAAATTTGCTTCCTCATCTGCAACTCCACAGGCTGCAGATTCCACCTCTTCTAAAATTCGAGCATCTTCACAATAGGACTCTGACTCCTGAGGCTTCCCATCAGGCTGAAGCAGGGCCAGGGACTTCAGAGACCCAAGGAGAATAATTTGGTGAAGGAAAAAAAACCACAAACAAACACCAACAAAAAACCCCTCACCCCACAAGCAAACAAAACAAAATACAAACAAATAAACAGAAAAGCCCTGTCTCCTGAAACTTCAGGAAACACCAGCATACTGCAATCTGAACTCAGGGATTTGCTTCCTAGAGAAGACATTTATTTGGTCCATGAGTGCCTGGGATACTTCTGCCCTAAGTGGAACAGGCAATCCACAGCTGCAGAAACCTACTGAGCTCTACTCACTGGTACAAGGAGAGAACGAGCGATGCAAGAGAGTGCAGCAGACTGCACATCACCCAGAAACAGAGTCTTTTCTCCCACAAAACCACATCAAGCCTAAAGAGTGCATGAACTAAAAAGAAAACACAGAACCAGTAACCTCCTAATTGAGGGAAATGAGCTTTCAAGAGCATGATCTGGTAGGTAAGAGCACCCTTCAAGTCCCAAACTAAACAGACACTATTCATATTTGAAAAATATTACACACAGATGTCTAAACCTCCCCCGAGAAGCAATCCAAAATAAATATTAGGAGTTGCATTTAGAAAAAAAGTCCTATCCAGCTAAATGGCAGAGGCACTTAAGAATACCAAAGACACAGGACAGGTGGAACAGTGAAGCATTTGCAAGTGACAAACAAATGACTGAATTAATTCTATAGACAGATTACTTATCAACTTACCACTCTCTTTTAATGCTGCTGATGACAGAAGATTTTCTGAAGCATTCATGCTAACACCTGCGACATGAATGGAAATATTAGACACTTCTCAATTTTTTTTTAAATACAAAAGCTACTAAGAATTATTTCAGACTTTACACAGTTCACATGAGCTCATTCACAATATCAAACTACTTATTTTAAAAATGAATAAACATAAAACTAGCTTTGCATTAGCAAATCCAAATTACTCATGTGCTCTGGTTGTAGTTTAAGGTTCAGATAGATGGTAGCTCACGCAAAGGCAATGAATTCAAGGAAGGACAGAGGTTTGGTCTTTATGACCACAGTTAACTTCAGATAAAAGTAATGGATCTTAAGTAATGAAGTTAAAGACTAAATTTTCTAAAAATATTGGATGAATATGCTGAACCTGATAAACCAGCACTACAGGACTCTTGTAAGATTTTATAAAGAAACAAATAAGCTGCTGCAGTAAGAAGCAATTTAAACTATTTCTATTTAAAATCATTTGCATATAGAATCATATTTTCTTTGAAATTATCATAACCAAGCAAATACGGCCCTACTTTAAAGAGGATAAAATAATAAATGGACCAATACATGAAAGCAAATGAGGAAAGATAATTCAAGCTTCTTAGGAAAGCAGTCCTGGCCTTCTCCGAACCTATGAACCCTAAAGTTTCATCTGATGTGTTTCGCCATGCAAAGAACCTATGTCCTTCAGCATAGGCAGTGTGATTCAGCAGGACCTTCTGACATGCAGCTAAGATCCTCACCAGAACTGCTGCCCAGAAGATTATGGGTAAGCACGTGATCATATTAATTGTGAAACTAAAAGCACAGGGTAAATGGCTGCAACCAGTCACTAGAGAGCCCGCACGCCTCATCGCACTCTTCAGCATTTATGCTCTCAGTACTGAAAATGCATCATTCTAAAAATTCATGTTCAATAACCCAGTGTTAGTGTAAGTCTATTTCGCTGCTCTGAATCTTTTTTTTTTTAATATGAACTCTCTCTTTTCATTCCTAGTAAGACTACTTGTGTGCACTCCAATCCTTGCCAAGAAAATGAAGTAAGTGCATCTGGCTTACCTCACTACAAAAGTGTTTTTGTGAAACACCCAGTGTAATGCAAAATAATTTTAACTAATTTATTATATCTGAACAAAAAAACTCCAAACAAATAAAAGAAAAAAAAATCTCCAAAGTGTTGAGTTACTACTCAGAGGCACCATCCAATAGCCAGCTTATGCCAAACAGTCACTTCCAAAAAATCACTCCCTACATCCTTTCCACATAAAACACTAAAAAAGTTCAGCCTTCACAAACAGACTGTGAAGACTAGCAAATTATTAAAAGATCCATACAACCAAATGGCACCCTGAAGTGACAGCTTGGAAGATGTTTTCTGCAACAGCTTTTACTTTACACCTCTGTGCACACACCAGTGCTTACCAATGGAGGATTTTTTTGGATTCGCTGCAATAATGGCCTGGATTGCTTTAACATTTGATACTCTGCTCCCACTTTCAAATCAGAATATTACCATCAGTTAATAAATATATCAAAGCATTACACCCAAAGCAATTTTAGAGGTTAGTTAGTAAATACAGTAATATTATTTTTTGCATGCTGACCTACAACATAGGCTTGACCGGTATCTTCAATGGATGATGAGTCTGATTCATTTTTCTTTCTTTCAGGGCTTCTACTTAAACCTGCATGAGATTTTGAACTTAAAGGGGAGAAGGAGAGAAGGGGAACCAGACAGAGGGAAGAGGAAGTTGGGAGAGGGAAGGATCAATGTAATAAAATAATGGCATGAATAATAAATCAAAACTGATGCAAAATGTACATTGACTGTACACAAAGATACTGCAGGGTGGTCAGAGAGACTCTTACTTGCTCAGTTTTAATGCTCCTGTTGCTGATCCAGTATCAAATTTTGGCATTTGCTGAAAGACCCTTCCCATTATGTCTTCTATTTTTTTGGGGGAAGAGTCCAAAGCAGTAATAACATTTTTCCTTGGTGGGTAAACAGAGATGTGACTCTGACTCAGATCGTGGAATGACTTGCTCATAACTCTGGGTCTTTCCTCCCACGGACTCTTCTCGTTCTTGTCCCTTGCAGAGCCAGGAAGTGGCTGGAAGAGCGAGAGCTCAGAGCAGGACAGTCTCTTGAGGATCTCTGCTTGGACAGACAGGGGTCGGACAGCAAGTCTGTTCAGAGTGCTGCTGGCCAGGCTGCCAGTGCTGATGGCTCGGCCCATGTTGAAGCCTTTGACAGAGCCTGCGTGAAGGTTCAGGCTCCTAAATGAAGCTCTTTCTGTGAAAATTAAAAAAATCAAAACAAAACTCAAACAACTGAAGTTATTCAGTAGAGCTATCGTGACCACCTTGTGTAAAGCATGCTTTTTAAACAACCAACTCACACAGAATGTATTTTCTTGAGATGCTTAGCAGTATATACCACCATCAGAGATATATAAATGCCCAGCATGGAGGTTGCTCAGGAAGCAAAGTTTGGAGTTCGTGACACTACACTAACTCGAAGTCCAAAACCACAAAATAGCAGAATATTTATCCTCTTATCAGGATGAAGACTCATATTCCCTGTTAAAATGCTGTGCCTTACACACAGGCACATCATGTCCTTCTGCAAAACAAATAATATCCTCAAGCCAAGTGACCTGGAAGACTACACTTCCTTTAATCTGCTCATAAAAGCCTTTTCCAGGATTTCAACAAATAGGGGTCCCCCATCTCCACACTATCAGATCCTACCAAACTTCCATCCATCCATTGCTTTGTTTTCTTTGCATGAGCCCCTCCACATTTACAGAACAGCTACAAGGCCATGAGGGCTCGGCAGCATCTCTGCCTGGTTACAGACCACCAGTCCACTCAGGTGCACTTCAGGACCTCCCCTGCCACAAACACATCCTAGCACGAAACAGAAAGTGTTGACTGGAGTTTGCCAGACTTTTTGACTCATTAGCAAGGATTCCCTTAAGCAGCAGTGAGAAACAGGTTTTGTACTGTAATTAAATTACCGTCAGCTGAGTCATGGGAACTGTCTGGGTGGACGTTCTTAGCTCAAAGCAAGTTCATGGTAATACATCTTAGCCTAAACCCCTCTTAATTCAGAGCAAAGCTGAGCAGGACTCCTTTCTATTATCCTAACTGCCTCCTAAGGCTAGCAGTTAAGTTCCTGTGGCTTGGCTCTCACACAGGAACTTGATAAGCTGTGGTAACCTGTTGGCTGGTTAGAGACTTTAAAGGAAATCAGGCCACCTGAACCCTTCATAAACTTCACTGATATCTTGGAGTCAGCTCACAGGGAAGTCTCAGGAAAAGCAATCCTCAACTGCATATATATTTCTGATTTAGGGTTAACCAGTGGGGTTTTTTTAACCCTACATACATATAGGAAACAAGCTGCTTTAGGAAGCTGCACTCTAACTCGAAGGGAAAATGCTGCTTTTTGGTGAACATCATCCATTAGCTTTAATGGTAAATACTCTGGCATTTAGAAAAGAGTGTATTTGGCAAATACAACCTCAGTCCTGCCATTCCAAGAGACACTCCTTCCTCCAATACCTAGGGTGGGAATTAACTGCCACAGTAACTCAAGCTTTCTCTGTAACAGGCATACAGATTGCGAAGATTTAGTTGCAGAAGGTATGTTTTTCTGTCCTTTCATAAGGTGAATTAGTATACAACTACCACTTCCTTATCCACACCAAACACCTCTTCTAGCCACAGCTGCTAGACTAGATAAGCTACAGAAGAATGATTTTGCCCAATCAGACCAGAAATCCACAAATCCCAATTTCCTGACCCTGACAGAGGGCATCAATGACATCTGCTCTTGCTGTGTTCCCATCCTGGGAAAGAGTATCCTAATAAAATATGCTGAGATCTCTTCTCTTGACATTGTATTTACCCTCTGAGAACATCAAACAGAATTCCTATGGATTTCAGATGAATACTTTCACATTGTTATCTATTTAGACATTAGGCTTTTCAAACCTTCTGCCAATCCTGTAACTGAAAATTCTCACGTGCTCAAAACTCATCCTCCATTAGGTTGACTTAACCCTCATTTCCTTTTTTTGTTTTTCCATATGCCCTTTCTGGAACCCAGAATGCCCTTTTCTTTACTGTTATGTATGTCCTTTTGTTTACTATTTTGCTGAGTGCTTCCAACTACCAGCTTTTACTGACATATTAAGGGTTCGACTTAGACTTAGTGAAGTTATGACAACAACAGGTTTTTTGTTTTGTTTTTACTTTTAATAATCAGTGTGATGAAGCTAAGCAAAACGCCGATTTGTTTGCTGCTGAATACGAGTGATTGGTGGAATCTGGGACCTCTGATTTCCAAGTGATCTGCACTGCACAGAAGCAAACTATTGTTTTCCAGACTCCCACAGTACAACACATACTCCATCTGTTAAGAGCAACTAAGTTTGCCTAGCCAAGAAAGCCTTTCCTGTATTGCTTTTCTCTGCAATTCAGGATACACAAACTCTAAATCAGAGAATAGTACAAAGGCTTTAAGTCATTTGGTCTTATTTCTTTGCCTGAATTTGGCTGAGCCCAACAGAACAGAAAAAAGGCTGGATAGCTGCCACGTGCCTTTTCCCACTCCCATTCCTTTTTTTTTTTTTTTTAAATTAGAAATCACAATATCCACAGCAATGGGGTCAAACTCCATCCCAGCTACACTAGTGGAAGTCTGGATTAACAACAATTGTAATGCAGATAGATAACAGGAAACAAAGAAAGTGTGAGCAGGAAGACTGTCCAAAACAGCACTTCCAGACCATACTGAAGGCCAGCCAGCCAAGTGAGCTCTGCTCCAAACAGTGAAGAAATTCATACAGAGGGGTTTTTTCAATGATTACATTATCCAATTATCATTTTCTATCTAAAAAGAATGCCTTTACATTTTCTATTATGCACACAAGTTATGAAGGAAATGGGAATTATGAAGGAAACTGACTATTATCAGTGTTGTTCCTTACTAGGTCTACCCAACATTAAGTGGAATAAAGACAGCTATACCCATAGCTTACAGATGCAGCATCATGGAATTCTGCCTATTTACTTGCACTCCCATGACCACACCATTCTATTCACAATTCCACATTATCAAACCAATTCCTTTCACATTAAGCAAAAGGCAGAAGTCCTGTTATTGAAATATCTTCAAGATGTTTCTGAAAAAAATTCAAAAGCCTTTAATTAAAGAGGGAAGTTCTATTAGTGATCTGTTTTTAGACTCCTTTTAGTTTAGAGGAGCTGCTGTGTGCCACCTTTTCTGTGTTCTCCCAACTCCCTTCCCACTCCTTAAACAAAATCTGAACAAGCTTAGCTAGCAGTCTCTTCACAGTATAAACCTTTCAAATGTAGATCTACACATACACAACACTCAGCAGAATTACTGAAGCTCCAGTTCAGTTTTTCTCCTTACAAAAATACATATAGATTGCTATCAAAAACTAACACAGCATCACAGTCCTTACCAATGTCCTGAGCGTCTTGGTTGCTCTGCCTGGTTCTCATCTGTAGCTGGAACTTATGCTGGGAAGAGCAGAGATGCAAAAGGTACTGGCAAGTCTTACTATTGTCAGTCTGAAAGGCATGCTTGATGCCATCTGATGTGTTCTGCAAAGTTATTTTCTTCTTCTACACAATGGAGAAAGAAAAAAGTTGAAGACAATTTATTTCTTCTACCCTACAGAGAATTCTGTTATTTGCTTGTGTACAGTTACAGTATTCAAACTTTCCTGAAGCAAAATGCACTGATGGGAGAGATTTCTGTTAAAATAGCAGTCAAAAGTAATTTGAGACTTAACAAAGCAGCTCTTTAAAGCTACTCCTGGGCTAGATGAGAAGGTGCTTTATTTATTATTTAATCTGTCTCTGTTGCTGTTAGTGCTGAGTAATGACAACCAGAACTATTACATTTTGCAGGACGGGGTTTTCAAAGGCCCCTGAGGATGTGACAAGGGATGCTGCCATTTAAGAGAAAAATAACTAAATTCTGATCTAATTACCAAATCTCTCAGTTAATGTTTCAGGTCTTGAACTTATCTTTTTAGTAATTTGTGAACTTGAATTTATCCATTCTAGTTAAAACCATCTCACAAATAAAATAGGCTGTAGCTTTCCAATAAGGTATCAGAATTAGAAGTGCTGTTTTAATACCTATATAAAGGTAAGCATTTGAAGCCCAATGCCTCATTAAAAACTGACACATGATCACCAGATTATGGTGTACCCACTCAAGTTGGCTGGTATTGTCCAGATCAGGTGTCAGCCTGTTCTCTTTTAACATTTAACTTAACTACTCTTGGAAATATAACTTAAAAGCAACATAGGTGCATCTCCTAGTTATACTGAGAACTGGCATTTGCCTGTACCCAGTCCTCTAATGCAGGATTCTCAGTCTGATGCTCCTTTACTATCCTTGTCCATGCAAGCTAAGGAAAAAATAAAACCTTTAAAACATGAAAACTCCTATTTCAATTCCATAATACAACAGCCACACAAAACACAGACTACACTGTAAAACAGCAGCTTAATTTGCAAAAGTAACCAACACAAAACTCACAGTAACTGGAGACACAAATATAGATGTGTACACACAGAGGAAAAGAGACCAACTTACACTAAAGGATATTTTCTTTGTCTCTCTCCATGGGAAGCGCAGTACAGGTGTACGGGCACCATTGTGAACTTCAAAAATGACAACTCCTTTGCAGCACACTCCCAGAAGGATACCTGTCTGGGATCTCTTCTCAGGCAGCACGTGATGAAGGTGAACCCCATATTCTGTGAGCCTCTGACACAACTGCACAGATCAATGCAATGAAACTTCTTTGAGTATGAAGTCAAGGCCATTACAAGTTTTCATACCACTATATGAATATTATATATCTCTCTATATATGTTTTCATGTGTGCATATAAATGTATGGATTTTAGCAAAAATAATCCTCTCTGCCTGGTGATTCCACTTACTTATAGTTTACAGCTATTATGACAGGCACACACCAGCTGAGGGTTTTAAGACTTGGTAGTACCTCTTGACCTGCCAAACTACAGCAAATGAACCCAAAGTTTATTTGAACCAAACAAGAGAATCTAACTACTCCCCCCACCACACCCCCAGCCAGGCTAGGATTTAGCTAGGATCACGTCCCCTACTTAGTTCTCTGTGCCTAAGTTCCAAGAACACTTCTGTAAAACAAGCAACAGACTTAGAATGGACAAAGTCAGCTGAGTGCCTCTTCCATCACATACTCAAAGAGATGGTGGAACTGCAGTGTGGCTGTGGAATTACAGTGCAATGGTTATTTGGTGTTTCAACAGCAATCCTTCACCCCCTGAACTCATTTTGGTTAAGGCAGAATCTGATTATTATCCCACGAGCAAACACCATAATTAGATTTCTCAATGGGTCCTTTCAGAATAACCCAAATGTATCCACGAATAATGGCTTTCCTATCATCTTACATGGAAGCTGCACAAAAACTTCTCCTTGGCAGTGCTTCTGGCTTGCTTCACACCAAGCACCACACATAGTATTAGCTGAAACAAAATTTTTTGTAATTTACGGGTTTTTTCCCCCTCTACAGAAAGCACAAAAAACACGGGGAACATAGGGTGGGCTGCCTCATAAACACAGCTTCCTTTAGAGCAAACACAAGGATCAATAGCTGCTTTTAGCTAGCTTGAGCTAAGACTACTGTTTGGAAAAAAGTGAGAGAGCTTCCCATCTGTTACGATTTCTTTTGGCTTGTTATGATGTGTCTTTTGGACAAAATCTTTTCAGCTTTCTTCCTTTCAGTGTTATTCAGACCCTGAGTTGTTTTACCATGCTTTCACCTGAAGTCCATGCACCCATATTCCAACAAGGGAATTCTTAAGCCACAGATGGAGGAAGCCAATAGCTGCCCACTTACCTTCAGAAATTCTAACTCTGTCTCTTTTGCAGAGGCACCCACGTAAGTGCTGTGCAGTTTTGGCAGCTCTTCCTTGATGTAGGACAGATCCAGTTTCTCCATCACTCTTGCTGGGACATAGTGTTCTAGTCTGAAATAGGACAAGCCGTGCACCTGCAACACGAAACATTTTTCTGATGGCACCTCCATATGCTGCCCTATGAGCACGACTGAAGCACAAACATGCATTTTTACAAAAAACTGTACATTACAAACTCAGAGGATCATAAGTAAGGGGAGGCAATCACAATCTCCATCTTGATCCACAGCTTAACTTCATATCAGTTTCTCCCTATTCAAGCCTGACTCTACTGCTACTGAAAAAAAAAAGGCCTTAACACCCAGATCTTGAACTAAATTCTGCAACTAACTGTGTTAGACTTTAGGAACATCTGCTCAGAGTAAAACCTGCCAAGAGCTAGCAGCTGAGCTTCCAGTCTGAGGCAGAGCTGCGGAGCACGTATGGGAGATCACAGTCCAGTCTTTAATGAAGCAGCAAGATCACAGCTCAACAAGATCAAAGGTGAAATTGATGATGTACCTCTGCCTGGTAATCTCCATACTCAGCTTGGAGAGCTAGAGATGCTAATAATAAGGCTGTCTCATCATCACAGTGCATCCTGTCTTCTAGGACATCCTTCCGCAACTGCAGGTAGTACTGGTGACAGGTCAGCGTGTGCCTAGAAAGGGAATATAAAACAAAACCACGAAAAAAATCCACACACCACCTTTGGTACTCCAGTACTTGATTAATACTGAATTTCTGTCCATAAATTTAGGGCTTAAGGGGCTATAAAAAATTTCATACACTCACTGTATAAGACTGACATCATCCACAAAAAACTTTATGCGAAAAAACAGAGTGAAGTTGACAGGAGGCTTGTTCTTCTTCTTTGATTCTTCCTTCCATCCTTCTGGAGCTACTTTACTTAGCTTTATGTCGGGATCCACGAAGAAAAACTCATTGTCTGCCACAAACACGAAAGAGAAGCACATGGGTAAAAGTATTAAAACCACATATTTGCACCAGATGGAGGATAAAGACCAGATTTATAACTCTGAAATTGGGCATTGAACAGCAAAGTTTTCTGCTGACTAACAGTGACTTAACAAGCACAATATCTCTTAAAGGGAATAAAGGCAGAAGAAATAATTTAGTAGTTATTCTTACCTCTTAAAGTAGCCAGTCCAAAGAAGTGATGCTCCACCAAGCCAATATGGGCAACAACCATATCAAAGACATCTTTACATATTGTTTTGGTATCACAGGTCAGCTCCAGCTTCTGCCCACTCAGAAGCATCACATTTACTTTTCGCCTGGTGTCATCATTCTTGCCTTTCTTAGTCTGCGTTTTGTGAAATGAAATCTCTCAACATTCACACGTGTGATAAAAACACATTTTTTGGTTTAACATACTTCCCCTGCCCCAAAAGGCTGAACAGCCCCTTTCTTACCAAGATAGACTTCGGTAGATCCAAGGAGATGAATGGCTCAATCGTCATTTTCACAAACTCTGGGCCGAAGAAATTCTGCAAATCACAGAAGAGTATGAATGAACACTGTGTTGCTGGAACAACAGGCTGAGGCACAGTTAACTCCTGCCCTGCAAATGCAAGACGGATCAAAGGCTAAATTTTGGCAATTGCCTGCTACCTACTGTGTACTACATGCAAAATATCTTCACAAAAACTTCTTAAGAGTTGGGGGACAGAGACAGAAACCAACCTGGTTAGTTAAAGCCTACATGACTTAACTTATCTTAATGGGATGAACTGGAGACAGATATAGGAATTATTGCCCTGTGCTAGGGCAGCAAGTCCCTGAGTCTTGTTTCAAGTTTTCCCATCCTTACATGAAAAAAAAAAATCCAGTTCATGGAAAGCAGCAGCAGAGGGCATCAAGCCATCATCTATTCTACACATCAGACACTCTATTTACCTATATACCTCTGTCTCCCTCTTTGTGTGTAATTCCATATTTCATCCACATACCGAGACAGCTAGGAAAGCAAAAGGGATTTGCACAGGGATTCAGGTGAACTTATGGGCCAAATGAACCCTCTCTCTTTTTACCTTCCGAACCCGTTCATTTAATAACCTCTGTTGCTAGCAGAGCATATCCACATTCCACTAAGAGAAATGCAAATGAAGTGGCTGAAAACACCACAGAATAGAGGAGAAAACCTACGCCTTACCTTTGGTAGGATGCTATATTGTTTAATTGATGCAGTTGTCGAGCCTTGCTGTCTGCTTTAGCATCTCTTGATGCCACTTTAGGCTCTGTAGCCATTAATGCCACAAAATGTCAGAAGTTTTACCCTGTGAAAGTAGGCCAACGCCACACACCCGGTATTTAATCTGCTGATGACTGTTTATTACCGGACCCAGTTTACAAATCCCACATATGAGAGTTTCAGTCAAGACACGGCTCTGTTTGAATGAAAACAAGAGTTCACCTGAGCTCAGGGCATTACCCTCAGTTTTCTTTGTGTCATGGCTGTTTCAAGGGCTATTTCCCTCAGCGGGTCTCTGGTGATGTCAAGCACTGAGGATCTAATTGCATCCCCTGGGTAGAGGTTAGGCCGGGACTGCCTCAGAGCCATCCTAGCTTGCAGTTGCATCATTTCTTCTTCCTGACGCTTCAGCATCACTTCTTGACTTATTAGTTTGCCTTCAAACGGTGCTTCATGTTGCCTGTAGGATAGTCAGAGGGGAGGACAGATTAGCAGGTATGCCTGAGACATTCTGCTGCTTTAAGCACATCCCTAAGTGGAAACACAGAGCACAAACACCAGTCATCAAACACTGCATTAAACACATTTATTCAGCAGCCAGGAGGTTACCGCTGTGCAGCAATCCATCACTGTAGAAAATGAGCAAACACACCAGGTTTCTGCAGCTGCCTGCAGAACTGCCTCAATTATCTGTATGAAAATAAAGGCGCAGCTGCAGTCTACAAAAATACCCAACACTACAAACCCAGTGAATCAGTGCAAAATTAGTAGATGCACAAGAAGAAGAAAAGTATTAATGGTTTGCAAATATCTTAATTTCTGTGTTCAAGTGGGGACTGTGAAAAAGGCATGCTCAAAAACATGTCATTAAAGAAAAAACTGAAATAATAGTGTACTTTCTCTAAGTAAATATTGCTCCAACATTCTCTGTTTGCATGGGCCTGATATTTATTCCCTGATTTCTCCTGAGAAGTGGTACAAGCTTGAAATATTTACATAAAGATGTTTATGTATTAACATCCTATTTACTAAATTATTCTAAGTATCATATTCTAAGTATCCCATAATCTTATTTTGCTGAAAATAGTTCCTTTATTTTCAAATTCCCAAGAATTGCCTGGCTGATATACGGTCACCCCAATGACTAAATTAGAGTCTAAATTTATAATCTGAAGGAAAAAATAAGAAAAAACAAACAAAAAAAATGCATCAGTATTTCAAAAAACCAGCAACGTATCTGCAATTTCTTTTCTCTGCAAGTATTGATCTCAAACATCCTATTGGTTTTATTCTCTATGGAAGGAAAGAAATTCATGTCCTTTTTGGGTGAACAAAAGACCCTTTTTATTTGAAAAATACAAAAAGTTGGTCAGGAAATGTGAAGAACAGAGAAATCCAAGAAAAATAAAACCAACTTCCACTCCCTTTCTCTCTGTCCCACTCTTACAGAAAAACACCTTCAAACCCCAACCAAACAAAAACCAATTGAGCCTTCTGTAGAAATCCTAAACCAAGAAAAAGCAGTGTTCTGCCGCCGTTAACATAACTATACAGAGGCAATTCTTAAACAAAAGTGGACAGAGGAAACTAAGGTGGCTTTCATGCAAAAACCCTGGTTTTTTGGCAATTTTAAACAGTGTTTGGCATACCACCCAAACAGAGTAATGAAAAACATGAAAAAGCAAAAATCTCTGCACCCAGGTTTAGAAATACACATAAATACAGAGTAATCCTGCACTGACAGTGACACAGGGCCTTTTGTAGTAAGGTAATATACAGACTTCAAAAAAATACATTAAATTTATATACCTTCTTCCTAGGAGAACCTAAAGATTATGTTTGATAAGTGACAAACCCGTTAATAAGCTAAAAAAGAAAAATGCACCTGTCCAAGACAGTACACTTGTCTATGCTAAATTAGTGGATGTAATTTCAAATTTTATTTCCATCTTTTTACAAAGTTACTAATAAATACCAATGTTATGAACAGTGCATCACAGTCTGTTAACTTTTAATACAAAAGTGTCATTGGATACAAAACCAGCACTAAACTAAGAAGAGCTCCATATAAGAAGAGAACAATGCTGAAGTTCCTCAAATGGAATTTCAGGGAAGATACAGAGTAGTTATGGAACAAATGTATTGATGTAAGCCCATTATCCTTTCCCCTGTGCAGGGCTTTCACAGCATCTTTTCCTTTCTCCCTACTCTCTTTCTTTCTACAAAAGACTGAATAACGTGCACCTAAAAAGGACAAAGAAATGAGAAAAGGCCTCAGACCTGCCAACACATGTGCACATGCTTGGCTTTCCACCACGAGGAAATTTGTTAGGATTGACACATACGGGAATATTGACAAAGCCCTAAGTTAAATACACCCACAAACACCCTTCAGATCAAGGGCTCTGAAATAGAACAAAAACAAACACTTTCTAAACATAAATATCTATGAATTATCAAAGACGTGAAAAAGACATGTTGCAACTGGCTCTATCTAAAAACTTGCTTCTGCGAAAACACCTACTGCAGAAAAATATCTCGCCTTTTTAAAAACATATAGCCCTGTGCAACAGGAGCAATGAGAAGTTTTTATCATTAGGTTGGTTTTATCATCTCTGTTGACACATATTGATTTCTCTGAAAATTTGGGTGGGTGTGGGGTGTCCATGGAGGAAGCTCAAAAACCTAAGGGTTTAAAAATTTTCCTTAGTACATAAGCACTATCATCAAGCATAAATCTGCATGTTTCAGCATCCTGGGTCAGTCAAATTAACTCTGGCTTGGTCAGACTGCCAGTTTCTTACGGGGAGCAACATGATTCAGTCTTTAGGTTCCAAGACAAGGAATGCATCTCTCCTACAGAAAACAAAATACTGTTGACACATACAGGAGAGCTCATTCATGAAGTTCTGAACAAGCAAGTGTTATTATTAAAAAAAAAAAAAAAAAAAAAGAGTATAAATTACATTCCTAACAGATAGCATCACAGAAGTGTGTTTTGTGTGGTTCTTCATCAGACAAGTACTTGGCTGCTACTCTGTATTTTCATCAGTATCTGACTGCAAACCAGAATTAACCCAGACATGGTAGGGGAGCAGGAACCTGGAAGGCTGACGCTTGGAAAAAAAAGGGAAGTGAATTCTCTCTTCACCTGGTTTACTTACCAAGAAATTAGCAGGTATTGGGTCAGAGAAGGAAGCTGGAAGAAGGGAAGCAGGTAGGCATTCCCTAATGATTAGTGCAGTGGGAAGGTCAGGAATAGACTGAGAAAGATGGATGCCTTTTGGTAAGGTAGGAGGGATATGAAAATGAAATCTACTGGAAGGAAAAGGCAACAGAAGGAAGAGATCCATATCAGCTGCTGCTCCTAGAGAGAAAAAGGAAGAAACAGTAAAGGAAGAAAAAGAAAACAAAAGAAAAAAAAGGAAAAAATAAGGAATGCAAGAAGCAGAGAGGAAACAAGACACAAGCCATTGCCACAAGGAATGCATTCCAAGAAGATTAAAGGATAACAACAGTCACAGACCATGAGAAGGGTAATACCAAATGTCTATGGCTTCTGCTAATTTAAGATCAGGTCAGCCCACCTAAACAGCACAAGCTGCACCTTCTGATAAGTCCGAACAGCTTTGCTGCTTCTTTTAAAAGAAACTTCCTTCGAATCCAAATCCTCCTAGCTGATTTACAACTCAATTTTATAAGGATAATTCTGTGGATAATTAACCAGACTGGCTTTAAGAATATGTCACAGGAGCAGTAAAATTAATATGTACTGAAGTACAGGTGGTGACTCTTGAATGCAAGAGAGACACTGAAACATGCTCCCAAGTGCTGATGGAATTTAAGTAATGGATTAAGTTGCACATACTTCCCCAAACCCTGGAATCAAATGGCCAGCCAAAGTGTCTAAACTCTGAGATCCTGTTCCTTGGAACTACTTGTTATCACCAGTTTTACTCTGAGACCTGAGATTTCAGAAGTTATAAAAGCCATGGTCTGTTGCAACACAGGACATTTTAAAGCAGCAACATGCAATGTCCTGGATAAAAATATTAAGTTATTTTCTTAGAAACCCCCTATTTAACTAACTACCATCTCGGATGGAATTCCTTTTACACTTCTTAGCATTGGAATCTTTTAGGAGCTGCTATAGGAAGACAGAGAGAACACACTGTTTTCTATTCAGCTCATATTATTAACAGAGGTATAATCTAAGTATTACTACAGGACTGAATTCTGCTCGTGGCTGCTGTGCTGTTTCTCAGTAGGTCTGCAAAAAAAGCTAGTGAAACTAGCCGGCAGCCTTATTTTTTCATCTTGGATATACGTACTGTCTGGTAGTTAGATTAACAAAAAAACCCAAACTTGTTCACCTATGAAAATGGGTGAACAATTATGAAAATCAGGAAGTAACTACCTGTGGTACCCTACCATGACATCTCTGCGCAAGTACAGAGTGGTATCTTTTACCACAGAGAGGAGGTCAAGGATACAGGAAATTAAAAAAATACCAAAAAATACTGTACAGTTACGCACATGTAAAGCTCATTCTGTTGCTAAGCACAACAGGTAAGTCTATGCTGTGCTTGCAAAATGCATTTTCCTTCTAGATTTCACACACAGACAAATTACATCAATTAAAAGGTACCAGTCTTAACAGAGTAATATAAAATAATGTGAAGCAAACCATGAGAAACTATGTAGTGCTTCACCTCAGCATTTTCACTTGCATAATAGGCCCGATTCATTTACAACAATGACTCATTTACAATATGACTCATTTACATACCACATACTACTTTCTGTTTCTGAAATACTTTGTAAATAGAAACAAAAGTTCTCTATCAGCATCCGCAAATTACTGCCGGTTTATTTGGAAGCATAACTACAGTGCTGAATGGCCAATTTCCTGGGTTCACGGTGAAGCAGAATGAAGGTTGACTTAGCAGTTTTCACCAAAATCAAATTAAAAAAAAAAAAAAAAAGGCATAAAGGTTAAGAAAGCTATGTATTGATTCTGTACACACAGTGGCAATAGTCTGCTCTGCCATTTTAGTGTGGTGCTAAGACAGCATGAAACACAAAGTTCAAATTTACAGTTCTTGAACACGGTTACATGGAACATAAACCAGTAACCCTTAGAAGTCTGCCATGAAAGCACATATATTATGTGCAGACAGATGGGATTCCCATGACTGCTTGGACATCATTAACACATACAGCATTACACAGATAGATATCATATTCCTGACAAAAAAACCCCGTGTAGACTCAGTTAAGCTGCACCTAAATACTTCTTCCCTGCCAGAAATGCCAATATATAGGTTTTTAGATGACTCTGCATCTGTCAGGCAAAGTGCAGGTAGTAAGGAAACCAATTCATCAAACCAGGTAACCAAAAGCTGTACAACCTCCAAGGAACTCTTCTCTTGCTCACCTGCACTGAGATACAGTTCATTTGAGACCTTGCCTCACACCCAGATCCATTTCTGGCACACAGTATAGTGCAAGGAACAGACACTCACTTATTTTCATCTCCATGGCTCTCAGCCCTACTCACTGCCCTTCACCCTTTGCATTAAGTGAACGTGGAGGGACACATTCAGCGTCAGTGTCACATCACCCAACACAGCCCCAATTTTCACACACTTGCAAGTTTCTTTAATAGGATAGGGCAGGATTCCCCTCCAACATATGCCAAAACCATATAAATATCCTAGAATATTGAGCACAGCAGCAATATTTCTCCTGATCTATGGAATACAAAGCAAAAAGCTGCCAAGAGAAGGCTTTGTTGTTGTGATGTGATGAGGGAAGTGGAGAAGAAAGAGATGTGTCTTTATTTCTACCCTTTGCTACAAAAATTATCTGCATCATTTTGATAAAATATTCTAAGGTATTAGGTATCTGGCAGAGACCAGAAGAAACTTTTAAATCCAAAACATCTATGTCAATAAAAATTTTCAACCCTTTAGAGTGGAACCATTCTCAAAACGTAACAGGTATGGCAAGAAATGCTTCTGCTGTAAAAAGATGCTGTATTAAGGTGATGTTTAAAGCAGAACCTACTTTTTAAAGCTGTATTGATGAATGGCATTTGAAAAAATGAAACTCAAATAGGTGCAATATTTGAATACACCACACAGCAAAGTAATTTTCAAAAAGCATAAACTGTTACTGAATTGGCCTGCTTAATAAGTGCTGAGGTATTAAAAAAAATTAATCCAAACACAAGAACATGAACTAAGAGTTTGCCAGAATAACCAAACCAGATGTATGGCTTTTGACTTATTTCAAGGAAATAAGCATGCTGCCATGTCCTTATTAAATGAAAAAAATGCAAATAAATCTGTATTAATATCAGTAATTCCAAAAACTTTATTTTAGAAAAGTACAATTAAAAAATAATTAAATATTTCCAAGCAGAATGCAGCCCCTGACCTTCTGACAGTTATAACAACCTGACAGAATTGTTGATACAGTTCAACCCTGTCTCCATTAAACATGAGAACTGAATTTGGACTCCCAACTTACCTCTACATCACAGTGCATCATGAGACTTTCACTTCAGAATGCAATATATAATTCTGAAATGCCATTTTCATTCAAGTATTATGTGCCATTTTTTTTTTAACCTTAAGCAGAAGTTGGGATGGGAGTGAAAAACTTCACCTGCAGATTTAGAATACATTCTTTGATAAAGAAAAAGCACTCTAAGACATATTGTTTTCAAAGGGTTTACCTTGTTCTCTGAGAATTAGCTTGACTTGATGTGGAGATGTCATCAGCACCTGATAACACACCACTGGCATCATCTCTCTTGAAACCTTCATTTCTTCTCACTAGCAAACCAAAAGACAAATTAATACCTGACTGGGCAACAAAGCACACAGAGTACTCCTATCTAAAACTCAAGGATTTATCAGTCATATGAGATTACTCAGGAGGAATCAAATTCACGTGTTCTGCACAATGGCACCACAGTATCAAACAAATTAACATTATGAAGTTGATTGCAGTTTTCAGAGCTATCTTAAAGTTTTACCCCAACAAAAGAAGAATACTAAGGAAGGCCTAAAAGAAATCACAATAAAAACCCACACAACTGCATAGACACCTTCCCAAGGTAACACATTTTTTGTCAGCCGGGAGCTGAGACAAACACATGACAGAGACATCATACAAAACCCCTCTAGACCAGAAAGGGAGCAGCTAGTTAACTATGCATCCAGTACACAAGAAAAGAGTTAAGAAAGCAGTATCTGAGCTTCTAATCATTATCCCTGGAATCTGATTCCTCATTATAGTTTATATTTTTTTTTTCCTTTTGGCAATACATTAAACTGTCATTCTCTTTGTAAAATTACAGCTTTTGCTGGGAGATTTTCCTGTAGCAGCACCTGAGATGCTACACTTCGAGCTTGATTTTGCACTGAACTTCACTTCTCCCTCTTACTGTACCCTCAGCAAACAGAGCTGGCAGGAGAGCTCTTGCAGAACACATTACAGCCACACTGATTTAGAAATAGTTCTTTTGGACAGTCATTTCACCGAGCCCAGATACACTACTACTAGAAGGCAGAAGGCAGCTCTATCTTGCCTGTACAAACTTAGGAGTTGTTGACTTTGGACTGGAACACACAAACAGTCTGTTCCAAATTGCAAGCAAGCAAAGGGAAATTACAGGAGCCTCAATACTCGTTACTGCTCCTCAGGCTTCTGGCTCAGTAAATACAAGGACAGACAATGACAAAGAAGGTTGAGAGAGCAGCGAGTACAGGGAGGCTGGGCTGGAATTCTGTGCATGCAGAATACATATAGTGCAGCTATACTCCAGCTTCCTAACTGTTGTTTTCTTTCCTAAATTTCACCAAACGATTTGTCTCCATTTCTTATAATGATTTTGCAAAGATTCTTCCTCCCATACATCGGCAAACAATCCTTTGCACCATCTCCTGCTTTTCCAAGCCATTGATTTAATAGAAATTACTTAAATTTATCATACAAACAGCCTGTACTATGTAGTACTTTTGCATTACACTGAAATCTTTGGCACATAAATTATAAACCACTTAACCCTCATAGTAAAACCCACTGATATAATTATACCGTGGAGGTCCCATATAAAGCTTTTGTAATTCACTGTTACTGTACACCAACAACAACTCCATCATTTTTTTGCAGCATGCTATTTAAAAAAAACCCACTTCTAGTAAAAAGTTAACTATTTCCAGCTTTTCCTACCAAGTTCCCTCCCACAGTGCTAAATGTCAAACCCATTTCTGAACAGATTGCCAATTATGCTGATCCGTACATGATGTTGTAATTTCATCATCTTACAGGGCAAACTTTGTATCAGGGCAATTATCAAGACTCCTACTAAAGGCTTTTGGGGCCTGGTTTTCATCTTGAACTTTTTTCTTTAGGTTATTTGTTTCTTTGGGTTGTTGGTTGGTTGGCTGGTTTTTAAACATAGGTCTTACCTTGCCTGAAATCTGGTTCTGAAGAAATAACAGATGGACTTTCACTCGAAGTACTATAAACATCGCTGTGATAAGATTTGTACCTTCTCAAAGGCTCTGAAAGTTTAAATCAGGGTATCAGAAGAAGGAAGCAACAGTCATAACGTAAAAATCAAACACAAACATTTGAAATTAAAAAAAAAATATTTTCAAACCATTTTAAAATGCCTGTCTGTGGCTATGGAGTCTAAAAGCAAACACCCAGGGGATGCTGTGCAGTCCCACTCTGTTCCCATGGCTGAGGGTTCTGCGGTCAGCCTGGCCCCTCTTGGCTATCCCAATACAGCCACCTCCTCTGAACTTCCCTTCACATCACTTCCAAGTTAAAGCTAGTATTAAAAAAACCCCATCGAGACCCAAGACAAAAACAGATCCCTCGTGCAAACAAAAGAGGTGCAAACACTTAGTTGTGCACCTCTTGCATGTAAAAAAGCAATCACCAGAACTCGGTCCCTGGTTCCTTTACAACATAAAAAGAAAAATATCTACAGAGACAAAGCAAGCACTGGAAAAATGATAATTCAGCTCATCTTTGACATCCACAAAATATGATGAATAATCAATTAGTAAGCCCCTAGAGGATATTTGATTAACCAGAACAGCTAAACTGATGTGATGAGAAATCAATACAGCAGTCTCAGTTCCTACTCTCAGGGGATTACGTAAATAACATACTGGAGCAAAGGACTCCACAGAAGGGGGTACGTACTTGACATCTGCAACCATCTCCCAGAACTTTCCTAAGCACAAGCCAACAACCACCCACAGAATGTGCATAAGAGCAGAACACACACACACAAAAAGAGTCTACATCTTGGGAATACCAGTGCTTCACTGTCAAAGCGAGAGAAAAAACCTCAGGTGTCCTTATTTGCAGAAGGCTGTTTCTGGTCTGAGTATAGTCAATGTTTTTGAGAACAAAAGCAGTGATACAGAAAAAAACATGTAACTGCTGTGAAAACAAGTGCCAGTCACTACAGCAAGGAATATGCAATGCAAGAATACAAAATGGAGAACACATGAGCAGATATGTCTCGAGGCTGCAACAAGGAAATCAGAAGTTCCAACTTCCCACGTCCAGAAAACAAAACATCTGGTGAAAAATTCTGAGGGAACGATAAACCTGCTGCCTGACTTCTACTAGGTCAGAGGACAGGTTAGTCAACAACACTACTCATGTAGACTTCCTACAGAAGTAGGAAGAATTCCAAATAGGAAAAAAACATGAAAAGAAGTAAGGTAATGCAGTACACCAAAAACTAAACACTAGTTCATGCTCACTTTGGACGATCTGTTTCCAAAACCTTCCTCTCTAACAGCCAGTATTTCCCTCATTTCTACCCAGCTCACTTGGGCTGTGCAGGGAATCTTTAAGAAAACAGGGAAAGGTAAGCAAAGCTGCAAATCAACTCCTGAAACCAACAGGTCTCACCAGCCCATCCCAGTTGCACAGTTTAGCAGGATAAAACCCAATTAATCCAAAGATCATTTCATTCTACTCTCAGAAAGGAGCAATATGGACCTACAGCAAGATGAAAAGAATCCACTAGGGCTGTGTGGGAGAAGTGAGGTTGCTTCAATCTTTCACAATGGCTACTTTCAACGTTGTGGATTTTACAACAAAGAAATCTGCCCCCAGTCTAGCAATTACTTGCCTACCATGGGAAATAAAAACCAAATTCAGTGGGTAGCTTTTGGAGACATGTTTTTAAAATGCTCCCAGGCCTTAAGTGAGGCATCAATCCAAACACGACACTGGAGCTACAGTACTGAAATGTTTAACTAAAACCAGACCTCTTGTTTCCCAGTAGTTTTATTAGCTGTACGTTTTTCAAGTCTGCTGAACTGACTTTGAAGCAAGATGATGGAGAGGGAATAATAAAATATGACATGAGATTTTAAGCAGACTTATTTTTTTCCACTTAGTCAGCAGCCTGGGCTTCTCAAATTGCACACAAATTATGGCTCCATTTTGGTTCTTTGAGACATTAAATTTTGAAAAAAAAAAACCAAAACCAAAAAACGGTGGCAAAACATAAATATGCAGTTAAACCACAAGACAAGTGTTTGTAGGTGGTGGCATGATATGGGACTCTGCAGGGTGTTTGATTCTCCTGACTCATACTGTTAGCAGGAACTGGTGCCATGCTGCAGGCCAAGAAGTCCACGAGCCAAGAAACAAAAAGCAAGATTTCCACACGCTTCATCTCGGTGTCATCACAGACCCCCACATAAGGCCCAACAAGGCTCAATCCTGTTCACAAGCGGAGCTGGAGACAGGACCACACTCCTGTCTTGCCACATCCTTCTCCCTAATCACGACCACACAACTTAACCCGGTAGCAGCAGCAAAGGTATTCTTCTCATCTGCTGGAAGCACTGAACAACCTTTCCGTGCAGGACTGCACTGATGACTATCAGGCAAAGTTTAAAGGCAATGAAGAAGCTACATCCTGAAATTCCATGTAAATCCTCTAGATTTATATCCATTTTGCTCAGTTTAGAGAAAATATATACAGATGTGCAACTGACTGCTGCTGGGGCATCTTCTCTTTGGCAACTGCCTTCCAGTTCTCTGCTGGTCTACAAAAATGTCTGTGTGCACCCCGTGCACATCCCCCCAGCACTGCATCCCCTCTTAACCAAGTGCCTTCCTTCCTGGGGCACAGACAGAATATGCACTGCAGACCTGTAAATACTCAATTAAAATGTAAATATTGAGACTATTCTATCTATAACGCTTGCATAGTCATCCAAATAATTTATGCTCTCTCCTCTCCTCCAGCAAGTTCTCCTCAATTCTAACATATCATATTAGGATTTAACTTCAAAGAAGGCACTTGGATCATGTCCCAGCTAAACTTCTAGTTAAGAATTGGCTTCCAAAGGTCACAAAGTCCTAGTTCTGGGATCAAATTAAAGTTTAGTTTTTCATACAGAAGTTTCAAAAA
The DNA here is from genome assembly GCA_013397755.1 of Cnemophilus loriae. NCBI lineage: Eukaryota > Metazoa > Chordata > Aves > Passeriformes > Corvidae > Cnemophilus > Cnemophilus loriae. Next base: position 4,885,355 of record VZTF01003561.1, on the reverse strand, counting down.
TAAGGACAAACTCCTAGTCTGGCTGGCTGGGGAGGAGCTGAAAAACGACAACAAAAGCTAAAGACAACAATAAAACAACTTATCTCCCATATTTACAGTTTTCTCTGGGAATTCTGAACTGCCTTGGTTTGTTGTCTTAGTTTCTCGGGTTTTTTGGTTTGTTTTCTTAAAAATTTTTGGTGACTGAATAGAGACTTCAGAACTGATTTAACTGCTATAAACACCAAGCAAATTGTAGCAAAAATAATTGTATCAGTTACCCTCCTTAACATTTCAATGTTTAGATTACAGTCTCTTACCAGAACACTTCGAACTATTCCATACCTTAACAGAAAAATAAACCTGAGTTTAAGCATGTTTTAAGAGCTTGCAACTAAAATGAATACATAAAACTTGTACTAATAAGCTAAGTTAGCACGTGGTAGCTCCATGATGCAAAGGCAGACGATGCATTACAAGCTGAAGAGTCTGTCTTTGTGCTGCTTAGTGCTGCAGTGGTGCTTTTTCAAATTCCCTATCAAAACCAGCAGAGAACAACCTTCCAGGCACCTCACACAGCATAAAAATAACAAAACATGCTATTTACGCAAGGCGAGACGTGCAAGCCCAGACAAGTCACTCACAGAGAACCTCACCTCAGCCAACTTCAACAGAAATCAGAGGACCACATGCAGCTTGGAATTTCATTATTCTGAACACGAGTCACATCAGATATACAGGTTTTCAAATACACATCACTGCAGAATTATTTCTGGCTGCACAGAGAAGGGGGCAGAATTAAACTGACAGTTTCATGACAGGGAGAGAACTCTTGTTCGCCCTTTGAAGTTTACTGGTGGGTGTCTATTAGACGAGAGTGGTACTATAACACCACTTAAAACACATTAACTGTCCTCAGGAGAGGCTGGGACAAACTTCTTTCCCACAAGTTTAATCAATAGGTTAGGTTCGTATTTACTCTTCTTTTTCTTTTCCTCTTTCCATCTAAGAAAATTTGAATTATCTTATGTAAGGCAGCATAGGTTTAACAGGAAAGACATTGAGATCCAGTTCAAATTCCTGGTAAGGATTCACATCCAACCACTGACAAAGCAAACTAACCCATTCAGACTTCCAGGGGAGCAGGCTTATTTTAACTTGCAAAATTTCTACCACTCACATTCTACAAGAAAAAGCTGTATTGCACATGCAGCCCAAGTCACCAGCCATCCAGGCAACCCCCTAGGGAGCCCAGTCTGATGCAGAGGGCCTGGCAGGATCTAATCTACAGAGAAAAATGTAGCCTTGTAAAACTGCAGAGAACACACAACTCTAGTGCTAAACTGGAAAGGAAAACAGCGAGATTAACAATAACACCAGCAAGGTCTAGTAAGAACTCAAGAGTCCTGTATTTAGAAAGATGCCCTTCTTTTCTAGATCCGGATCATGCTATCTGGGACAAGGTATGTAAACCAACACAGGCCCAGACTGAGAGTTTGTCTAATAAGGTTGTTTGCCTGTTTTAATTTAAATGTTTTATCCGACTGAGAATGTAATGTATTGACTAAAAATTGATAATCTCAGACTGTGTGAGCTGCTGAAAGCTCGACAGATGAGATAAAGCAGATGCCACTCTGCTGTGCAATTATGGAATTGTAAGAGCTGGTTTACTACCTAATGTTAAACTGTGTAATTCAGCACAAAGTAATAGCTGCCGATCCCATAGTACCTGTACTTTATCGATATCCCACAAATACCTTCTTCCTTGAAAAGCCAACTTCTCTATTCTCAGTAAAATCAACAGCTGGAGTTTTCTAACCGAAATAGTATCAGTCCATTATCCTACCTCTCAGATTCATTAAAATTATTTCTGAATATTGTTCTACTGGACAGATCAACCACATGGGAATCTATTTTGCGAGACACGTGCAAACTGCCCCTTCCTTTGCTTTCACATGCAAACAGATGTGCCATTGTGCGTGATTCGAATGGCCCACAGTGAACTCAGTAACCCAGAACATACAATTCAAGAGAAGAAGGAAGTATGTGCACTTTGATGAATTCACAGTGCTAAGTTTGTAAAGAAACTATTCTGTTTTCCCCCCTAAATCCAATCTCCCATTTAAACCCACTTCTACAGAAGCTCTCAAAATCAAATCTCTGGGGCTTAATCTGCTGGGATAAACTTGCTACCAACAGCTGCCTGATTACCTGCAGAAATTTTACCTTATTCAAAAATGCAACTTCAAACTAAGAGAGGGTTTAAAATCCAGGTATTTACAGTATCCCTAACTGCAACCTTCCCAGCTAAACGCAGGCTGTTGTAACATGGAAGTTTCATAAATGGGGTCCAAATGAGTCTTCAAGGTGGCAAATGAGAACAGTTTCACAAGATAAACACATGGAAGAAGACTTAGGATGAAAAGACCCTTCTCTAGAAATACAGAATATTACTGCCTCTTCCTGCTGACTGTACGAAGCAAGAGAAGTAAGTGGACAAAAAAAAAAAAAATTCTGAGGACTTAATAATCTGGGTTTTCTGCTGGAAAAAAATAAAGGTAAAAAGAGAGAGGAATTAACACAACTTGTGGCTCTGGAATCCACATTGTTCCCAACTGCAAAAACATTTAACAAAGGCTTGAGAATATTCCTGAATCACCCCCATTTCCCCACCCCTGGATTCAGAATTCCAGAGCTTCAGCAAGATCAACTTTTTCAGTATCCTCCCATCTTTTTTTGCCCTGTCTGGTATTTCAACCCACAGCCAGCTACATTACTGCTCTCCTAACTGGTTTTGTCCTCCTGTATTCCACAAGGACACGGGCAAACTTTATGCTCCCTCATGCATCTCACTTACAACATCCTCATAAACAACACTGCATCTAAAAAAGTAAAAAAAAAAAAGGATACTCATTCACTCAAGTAACACATAAACCTTTTCACTTTGAATTATGCATACACTCAAAACAAGGGGCAGAGGGAGGAGCTGCCTAAGAAAAAGGAGAGGTTCAGACAAGGCTACCATTACATCTCACAGCCTTGTGCCTTACTACTGAGCCATTTGAAGGCAGGCCTAGGATAGGAAAATTTGAGTGTGTGTACACTTTGCAAGTGTCACGAGATACAATCAGTTTGGTGGGTGAGAAGGCAAAGAAAACTCGAGCGAGGGAAAACAGACAATGCTTTCACGCTCGAGTGGCAATGCAAGCTTGCAAAATGTAAAAGAATATTCTTTTCTCTCTGAAAGAAACAGGACACTATCAGCAGGTGCCAGGCAACAATTTCCAAGTTTCAAAAGAACAACAAAAACTACTGCTCTCCTGGTACAGGTAAGATGTTTGGGTTTAACACCTAACAACTTCATAACGCTAATCAATTCTAAGGTCACAAAACCTCCATAACAAAACAAGAATGAACAAAAGGGCAAAGATGCAGAACTTGCTCTCTTGGTAAAATTAACACGTACTTTTGGAGTCTGTTCTTAAGGATCAGAATTGGCTACACTCTAAGTCAAACAGCAGACTCTTGCCCTTGCCCCCATCTGGCTAAATGGCACCTAATCATAAACAATCATCTTCAGTATAGAAGAGATAAACAACCTCAACCCTGAAACTGTACAGCAGATTAACATAAACCAGCAAGTTCAAGAGCAAGGCAGTCACAAGGACATGGTGCTTGGAAGCCTTGTGAGGCTAAATCTGAGATGTTCTGACAGTAGATTATAGTGCACTTTAGATGGTCTGCAGCTCACTACCAAGTATTACAGCACAGCTGTAATTAAAGCTCTGCCATTCTTTCCACTATAAACTCTGCTTTTCATGAGTTTATAATTTAGATTGTAAAAATCAGTTCTGAGTGAAAGCTTGGCAAACCAGAGCCTGTGCATAAGAACATTTTCTTTTTCCAAGGCAGTCAGCTCCTTAAGGTTTTATGAATAACAGAAGAGTTTTCCAGCTTAGCCCAAAGTAAGTTAAAGAAAAATAAGCCACATGTCACTTAAATTCCATTGTAGTTTGAGGAGGGAAGTTTTATCTTGCCAAGTTCAACTCACAGAGAGTCCAATGTCACTTCACAATTCAAAAATGGAAAAACAATATATACAGCCAAAAGCAGAGGCTTAATACAATTTACATAGGCTTAAATGTAACCTAGACCTGGGCTCAACTGAACTGAAAATACCCCCAGACCTACCAAAGAGAAGGCAGACTGTGTTCCCCTTTGCTACACCAACCACAACCCTGTTTCCTGTGACTCCTTGCCCATTTCTCCCCCTCCAAACTGAACTGAACCCTTATTCCAAACTGCATGAACTTTTGAAGTAACTTATTCTCCTTCTCTATTTTTTGCTCCTACCTCTCAGCTATGCTGGTCAGAAGAGTAATTCCACACACACTTGACACTTGATAGTGTTGGACGTGGAAATATCTGTCTACCCACTAAGTACTTCAAAATTACATACAACAGTAACGCACAAAAAACTCAAGACTGTATTTTTCATTTCTTTGACAGATAAAACTGGCAACAGACTTTTTCTGGAAGATCTTAAGGGACATATCTGGTGTAAAAAAATGTAAGATGAGGAAGAGTAAAACATATGGAACAAAAAAAAGGAAAAGGGAAAGAAGTCTTAATAGACTGGCAGAGTTTATGTATTAAGACTTTTGTGAATCTGCTCAATAATGCAGAATAGATACTTCCAGTCAGGCTTCTCAAGCCCTATAAGACGTAACAGCCACTAACTCCTATGTAAAAAAGCATTCATCATCCATTTTACTAGAATACTCCTTTAAACTGGCTCTCATTAAAAATTCACATTCACAACTAGGTTCTGGTCCAAAAGGTTTTCTTGAAGTAGTTAACTGACCAAAGAAATCGAACAATGGAGAGCCTAAAATATAACAGTAAAGCACACACTCCCAACTTGAAGAGCGGAACACACCTTAAATAGAAAACTCTGAAACCCAGCTACCTGTTGAGAAAGTGTCTTTACTTTTTTCCTAGCAAGTAATTCCGAAGGATGGGCAGTGAGTCATTGGCTGTTGCTTCAATCTTTCATGTACAGGTTTGTCACTCAGCCTCTGTGACTATTAAGGCTCAATTCCCAGTTTACTTTGACTGCACTTTCACCCATTCCCCTTATGAATTGAGTAGTTTCACACATCTGAGCTATCTCAGTTTGCAAGGCACGGGCATGTTTTGTTTTCCGCCATCTCCCAATCTGCTTGAATGAGAATGATAAACCCATTGCTCATCGATGGGTTTGGCCATGCTTTTGGTTTTGCTCTTGTGCAACTCAAACCTGCACTCCTGAACAACAAGGCTATTGAGCTTTCCCAATGCTGGGAGTGGCCTCCTCTTAAACTTTGTCAGCTGCCTATCTCCAATGATCCCAGCTGACTCATATACTTGAGATGGACCCTGCTGATTTCAGACTTTAAAACCAAAACCCAACCAAGCTTCCCGGTACCTCATCACACATCCTGGTAGATAACAACAGATAGTAAACTTCTATAAAGATAAACAATGGTATCTCCATCAGTGCTGCTTCCATCTATGTTCATTTCTTCACATGATAATGTAACCCTCGTCAGAAGATGCTATTTTGATAGCACAAGAGAACTCCAGCTGTACAGAAATCACAGCAGCTTTTTAAACTGCCTATGCCATTTCAGCAACACTCCTACCTTCTGGAACAAAAGGCTCACATGCACAGGAAAGGATTGGCTTCCCATGCTAATTGCAATACAAGTGTCTCCCAAGATGGCCACAAAGTTGAATAAGCAGGCATTTTCAGAAAGTCAACCTTGACAAACGGCTTCATCATCTCTCCTTAATATGGAGGTGTTTACACCTCAGGCAGAAGAAGGAGGCCAAGGCAGGGTGTGTTTTCACAAGTTACTTCTGTCACACAACAGGCAGGCTAACTCATGAGTCTTTGAGTGCACCCGAGTAAATGCCTGAGCTAGCTCTTGTACCATACACCTTGGATGACCAAGTTATGCTTTCTGGCCTAGCACATGCAAGATCCAGCTCTGCTCTCAGTTTCTATCCAACTGTCTCAAACTTACAGCCCCTGAAAATCACATCACAAAACCAAAGCAAATAAAACATGCCGTTCCACTTACAGGGTTCTGCATCAAGATCATTTTATAACTTTCCCCACAACAACTACAGAGACTTGTTTTTCCTTCATGCATTCTTTTAATGAACTGATGGAACTTGTGTCAAGTATTCCCACTGAAGTAAAGATCTGAGCATGAGGTCAAACAAAATTTCATCTTTAAGGGCTTTTCATATTTAAGGGCTTAAGTCCAGAGCTATGCAGCACAAAAACGGAGAGATCTGGAGATGAAATTCCGCTTTTCCTCAGGGGCATAAATCCATTTCTAATAGCTGGAGATGAGAATCTTCCTTCAAGGAAAATTACTTGACAATTGGCTGTTATCAGCTTTTTTTTTTCCTAATTGTAATTGATGAGCTTGATACTGGTTAGAGATCAACTATTCTGAGTAAACAATCTGGACAACCACATTTATCTTCATTGGCAACAGACACTCTAACGACTTCACTTTATGTAAAAAAGATGAAGGAAAGATCTCAGTGGTTTCAAGAGCTGCTACAAGAGAACTCAAATTTATCATAGCGAGAAATCTTTGATGACTGGAATACTCAGAAAATCAAAAAGCTTCACTAACCTTCTACATTCATAGCTTCCCTCAGAAGCTGCAACTTCTTCTGTCTCTCTCTTATCCTGTCAAAGGCACTTGATATTGCTGCAGAAGTTGATGTCTCAGGCACGTGGCGTGTTTGGTCCAGTTTCTGTGGTCCGAAGACATCCAGTGCTATGCTCCCATCAGAATATCTTGCTTCCTTGTTTCTGGCAGTAGTAGAAGTCCGTACCGTAAACGTTTCACACTGATGGCTGTGCCTGTGAGAGCCTCCAGCATGGTCTCTCTCAGCTGCCTTGTCAGTAGAGCAAAGCAAATCTGTAGAAGAAGCCCATATTTTCCGTTTCGGAGGGACCTCTGTATGAAGGGGACCTTTTTTCTCAAGCTCACTGGTTTTACACCTGTGAGGACAGAAAACATCTTCCTGACCCGAACTGTAATCTGCAGAAATGCCTTGGAAAAACTCTTCCTCGTCTCGTGTTCCTCTAATGGACAGAAATCCCATAGACTTGCTAAGTCCTTTGTTAAGGGTGGTCTGTTGAGAGAAGTGAGCTCTGTGTCCATCAGGTGCATCAACCGCCAATGATTTTCCTGGAATAAGGAGACATTTCATACATGTGATTTTCTACCTAATACGCAGGAGTCCAACACAAATTAGTTAAAGTGTATGATGAACACACACTTGGGCATTGGTTCTACCATGCAAAGCATTGAGAAGGCTAGTCCAAGGGCTTCCTCAGTCAACAAAGACAGAACTCCAAACTACTTCATACATGATGACCATTTTATTTCTTTTATTTCTAAAATGCTCAAGAAAAAAAAATAAGACCTACTATAATTCAGTATTAACATTAAAAACCCCAAAACTATCACATAATTGCTGAAAGTTGTTTTCTCATTAGGTTCCTTTTCAAAATAGCCTGGACTATCACCAAAAATACTACTTAATAATCAATCTGAAATCAGCCATTCCTCTCATACCCAAATACACCGCCTACAGGTTTTAATAACATGTCCAGGTTTGTTCTACAGATTTACAGATGCCCTGCAATAGAGTCAGTAGGAAGAAAAGAATGACTGTGTACTTTGGAATTATAAAAATCCTGGATCTTCCTCTAATGACTAATTTTGGTGACTCCAGTCTCTCCAGACAAAGAATACTCTGAAACAAAACCAACAAAAATTCCTGGGTTAAAATGATTCTACGAATCTGCACCATTCGTGTTTGGTTAATACGTGGATCCACCAATACTTAGGAAGTCTCTTCTCCCTCTCCCTTACTGTGAAATTACTTCCAGAATAAAAGAAACTGCCAGAGTTGGAACAATATCAGTGAAATTTGTGGTCTCTGAAGAATATCATACCACAGTCACCAAGAAGTTTTGACCCAGGTGGAGTCAGTATAGCCTGTGATGCCTCCCTTAAAACTAGCTCCCTCTTTACAGCAATATTCCTGTGTACATCTTTTAAGAAGCAGCGGCCTTGAAGATATTGCAAAAGCAAGCAGTCATGAGTTCAAAGTAATCACTGTTCTGTATCTACTACTCTTAAAGAATGCTACAAAGTCCTGCCTGCATCAATTGAAATTAACTGCCCCACTTGCACAGCAGGCTCCTGATGATCTTTATCTAGAGTGTTATCCTTCCAAACAGAATTTCACAGAATGCTTTAGGGATGTTCGGAAATGTAGTCACTAATGCTTTAAAAGCTTATGGCTTTTAAAGGTGTAAACACCTTTCGACTCTGATATTCTGCTTCCAGAGGGGCTGCGCTTTTAGTTTTTATTTCTGTGATGCTTAACTGACAGTCAAAACCACAGAGACTAAAGCCAAATGCAATCAAGTAGCCCCTTGCTTCCTATCACCATGCAAATACATGATGGTAAAATGTTAGGGTTTGGATTGTCTAAAAAGTGTCTTGTAAGAAATCGCACGCAATTCCCGCATGCTCTAGCCAAGAAAATAATAACATTTGTGCCAATGAGAATGAACTAATCTTCTAAAAGGATCTGATGCTTTGTTTCATATTTTACAAAGATAGCTTTAATACTAAACTAAACATAATTATCCTTGTAGTCAAATAAACATTACATTATTACCTTATTCTCAGACTATACATCATCCTGAGGCCGGTGAACTAGGTATAATATTCACACACAAAAAAGCCTTTTAAAAATAGGTGTTCATTGTGAAGTTCGCAATATCCATCTAAGGCAGTGGGATGATATCCATTCTGCAAACACATACTTCTCATTCATGTACATGCACCAAGGACAAACATTCGTGAACAGGATTTTAACTCAGTCATTTGTGAGATAATGAACTAAACACTGCAGTTTGCTTTTTAAGATGGCCAACAGAAATGCAAATCAAAAAGAGCTCTGAGAATCCTCCCCAGTAATGAGAGTTCCAAGATAATTTTAGGCCAGAAAAAACCAAAACAATCTCCTCTACACGCTGTTTTCACTTTTTTTTCTTAAATGTAAAAAAACCCCAAACACCCACTTCTTTAACACTGAGAGTATTTACATGCAGGGACCTTACTGAACAAAACAAAGGCAAACAAAGCAGAAAAATGCCCACGAGAAGCAGACAGCTGCAACTCAAATACACTACCACAACTGTACATGCAGGATTACTCAGTACAGCATCAGTCATGACTCAGAAGAACATTCCTGGTTCAAAAGATCATTTAGATCTCTGCACACTGAAGCATGATCTTGTTGCAGGATCACATGGAATGAAAAGAGTCACAAGGTACTTTTACTACCTGTGGGTATCCTCACCACAGCACCCCAGAGACACAACCTTGTCTTGCTGTGTGCTGGTGAGAACTGCAGGGAAAGAGCCCACCTGTCAGTCAGAAAGAGTGCTGGGGGGAAGGAGCATCCTCCTCACCAAAGCTGTAGTTCCCATGCACTTGGATATACCAGAAGCTATTTCCTGTTTGTACAGTGGCACTGAAGACACAAGCTCCTTTGCCTCAGCACACAAGAGATGCTCTCTGTTCCCCACGTCAGCCACACACTGGGGCTTGCATCATGAGAAAAAGTGAAGGCCATCAAGACTTATCTCATGGGCAGTGACTGGGAAAGTACTCATGGCTACAGCTTTGCTACTCAACCAGCCCACTTCATGATGAGACAGGAGATGAGCTGTCCTGTCAGGAAGCAGGAGGCTTCCACTTCCACGCTGCTCTTCCACTCGACAGGTCTACAAGCAGTAGTTGACTTAAGCAGTCAACATGAGATTTTTACATAGTACCAAAGTGAATCTACAGCTGGCCTCAGCATTCAGGCTTTGACTGCAAAATTCTTTTGGATGTCTTTCATCTGTCCTTTATTACTCGCCCCGTTCCCAGTTCTGCTCTTCATCAGCCTTGCCAATTCTTCCCACCTCTGCAAAACCCATCCCTCTCTACATTCCATTATTTCAACAAGCTCTGCCCAAACTGACTGACAGTGCCGACACGAGTTGTTTAAAAATCATCCTCAGAGAAGGGTAAAGAAGAGACTTTGGGGCAAGGGGTGCACAGTCTGGGTATCTTGAGAGGGCAAACTGAAACAAAGCAGCAATAGAGAACTTTCAGACCTGTACTTTATCCCAGCCAAAACTGCATGCTGCTTTTAGCACCAGAGCACAGAGGCCAAGGATCAAGGACAAGACTTCTGAATACAGAAGCAACTCAACTGCAGACACCAGTAGTAAAACTGGATTAGGCAACCAGCAATCAGTCCAAGCCAATATTTCAATTTTTAATAACTTAATTCTGTCCTCATCCCCTCTTCCTTTTTTGAAGTACTATTATAGACTTTGTAAGTCACACGATCAACTGTTAAGGTATTGTCATGGTTTGGGACCCCAGGACAGACATTTTCACTTTTTTAATCCTGGACTCCCTGCACTACCTCAGCACTACTTGGATCAAGAGTCTTAAATGACTGCAGGAAGTCTCTTTCAGCACAAGGCTCATGTATCCAGCTTTCAGAAAACAGTACACCTCCAACACAGGGCAGACTGGAAGAATATTCCTTCTTTAACACATAGATTTTCAGTTGAATGGCATACTCAAGTCCAAATTCATTCAGTAAATACGTAGTTTATTCTTCAGTTTTCCCCCCCCACCTTTTATGATGAAATGTATGGAAAAATGAAGGAAAGAACTACCAGCAAAAACCTATATATAAGGAATGAGTAAATATCGAATGATCAAAAGGAACCCGCATAAGGGAACTTGTATGTCTTTATAATGCATAGATAGACTCCTGTTATGACCTTCCCCTTAAAAAAAAAAAAAAGGTTTGTATTTGTAATTGAAACTCTGGAGACCTATCCCAAGTATCTTGGCTCAACTAAAGACATTAATTATATCACCTGAGACCACACAGAGCTACTCCAGGCTTCAGTTACCCAGGTGTGTAACAGGACAGAGAAGTGCCTCCCTGTTTGTCAGTGAGGGTGATAGAACAAGCCATTAGCAATTAAGGTGCTGCAGCATGTAAGCAACTTCAAAAGGAATACTTTCCCCTTCCCCAATTACTTCTCTGTTGCACTAAACTCTCCTCCTTGCTCATCTGCAGTGTATGGGTTCTTGATTTCTCATATCGCCCTTGGGTGTTTATCCTCTACTTGATGTTACATTAGTGCAATTATTTATAATTACTGTAAATAATTCAAATGCAATTACAGTAACTGTATGATTCCAACGTCTAATATATAGTGAGGGAACATATACAATAAAAATAGCAATTAATCACCAGGAGTTCACGATTAAATGCCCTTGTGGTGCTAAAATGAAACTCTAGTTTTCCACACACACCTTCAACAGCCAGATGTTACATTTGCTAAATAACCATAGATCTGTTTCCTTCTTCCTTTGGTGTTTTCAGCTACGAATGCAACTACACCCTCTTTTGCACCAGTGTCATTCACAGACCATCGTTCACTCACGCTGACAGTAATCTGGTTGATTTTGCTCTGAGAAAGAGAGTTGCTATCTAGTTCTAACTAAATCCAGTCTGTCTGCAATTCCTTGTGTACCAGCTTGATCATACAGGCAATTAATCCAATATTATGTAAGTGCAAACACAGTACCATCACACACTGTATCTGTTTTTGCTGCCTAAACTCAGCTCAATTTTCTTTAAAGTCTTTCTGCCTGCCCCTTCCTTTTGTTTGCATACAACAGAACACCTTTTTCAACTCTATTAAGGATTTCAACTTGTGGATGTATGTACATGCACACGTGTGGGAGTGGGGGCTGGTTAGGAAGAGAGAGGGGCTGGGGGGAGCAGGGAAAGACTGCCCACATGTGCATGAGAACACACACCATCACTGCCAGATTGGAAGGTCTCAAGAGAGGAAATTATTATACAGGAGTTTAAAAAACATCTCCCACGCCACCTTTGTGCAGAAAACAAAGCAACAGAAAAGAAGTCTTTCTCCTGAGACAATGTGGTTAGTTTCTAAAATATGAGTGGGTAGCTGATGGAGGAGTTGGGTTTGCAATCCCTTCGGGGCAGGCTAAAAGCCAAACAGAAGACAACAGAGCCAGATGTGGCCTGTGGGTTGACTGCTAGGAATGGCACTCCCTCTTTTCCTTGACTCTCTAAATTGTTGAGAAAAATCCAAGTTTCAGACGGAAGTACTCCTAAACAATGCATTCTCTGTGAAGGAAGAATTGAACTGGACACAAGGACTGCTGAAAGCACTATATGTAATGGCCAAGTTATAAATCCTGTCTAAAAATTTGCATTTGGCTTTGGACTGACAGCTCTTCTATCAAAAAACACCAAGCAGCTCCAAAAAACAGGCACCTTGTTCAGAACAGTGGTAGTGAGCCTTGCCAAGCAGCACTTCATATTTCATAAATGCAACATTTTACCTCTTCCCTTCCTCAGTACCTCTGCAAGAAAAGGCAACCATTGCTCTTTCCCACTCAGCTTTACGGGTCAGGTTTTTTTTTGGTACATTTCTCAACCAAGTAGGCAGAAGCTCCACCTAGCTACTCCCTTCCTGGATTTTTGTGTATCCCAGGAGAAGCTTGGTGATACAGCTGCTTTTCTGCACAGAGACAGCATTTGGCATCTCTGGATTGGTTTCCTCACGGATCTTTGTGTCCTTTCTTGTTTTATCTTCAGAGTTCTGAGTTTGTCCTCAGCACCTCTGTGGCAGCATTTCCAATAGTGCCAGGCTGGAAGCTCCCTACACCTGGAGAAACTATACCTAAATTTAAAACATCTCTATCAATGCCAACCACCAGTACTGCTGGATGCAAACAGAAACACTTATTGGAAGAAAACAGGCATGGCTTTTGGAGTGAAAAAGAATAAAATCCTTTTTTTTTTTTCTTTCAACAAGAAATCTTCATCTGGCTTTCATTTGGTTTTGCTGAACTCTGGAAGTTATTCTCCACCTACTCAGTTCTTTTTTTCTGGAACTGAGCAGCCAGGGGAAATAAAGAAAAAAAAAAATCAAAAAAGTATATTTAGTAGATTTACAGATGACAGATTTTCAAGTCAATGGAAATAAGTTTGTGCTGCAGTTTTTGATAAATTAAGTCTGTGTGTTTGGATTTATCAAGATAATGTTTAAGCTACTTCAGTTCACACATGGAGGTCATCACTATAAACTCTTTCTTTATAGACTAAAAGTTGTGTTTTCACCCAGGTCAGAAACTAAAACAATCCACAGTCAACTTCCCTGGATCAAAAGCAAACATGGTACGTTTTCATTTATTTGAGAGTTTTTTGTTGCTATTATGGAGAGTGGTAATTAAACACTAGAATATCTTGTTAAAATTAAAAGCAGCTTCACTTAGCCTTAGCATTTTTCATTCAGTTTACAATACTTACCATTTTTGTTACACCTGATAGTGCATACAGTCTAATTAAACAGGGAGCCGATTAACATCCACAATTTTGATCACTATTTCCAAATATTTCCTATTGTGTACAGTTAAGGTGAATCTAAACGATCTTTTAAATTTATTTCAGGCCTTCACTCATGTGGCACATATTTTTGGCAGAGACAAAGGTCAGAATACAGCTGTAATATTATCATATACAAGTTGGACTTGTGACAGTCTACCACATCGTAGAAGTCAAGTTAAAATCAGGGATCCTCATGGCAGGAAAGCAAAGACACCTGTTAGCTGCATTTCTTTGGCAGATGAAACATGTCTGGCAAAGGCCTGTCCTTGGTGTTCATGGATCATCAACACAAATTGGAACTTTGCAAATAAACACACAAGGTGCAGGATTTCAGGTATTAGATGGCTGGGAAGCAGGTTTCCAGGCAGGTACAAATTAGGGAGATAGCAAGTGAGCATTAAGTACCCTACACATCCTCTTCAAGGATAGTTTGTGGCAAAGAGTAACACAGTGAATTAATTCTTGCTTTATATTTGGAAGAGTTTGACAGTTACCTAATCTTTTGTCACACCAAAAGAAATTTATGAAGCCAATTAAGTAACTTTCACATATAATTCTTGATGTAAGAACTCTTTTAAGGTCTAAAGTGTTTTTAAGTACAAAAATTAAGTAACTCATTGGTTCAGATGACTCATGACAGCTCTTACCGCTTTTATTTCTGCTGGCTAAGTCAGTTCCTAAATACTGTGTTCCGAGTATGACTTGACTAAAGGCAAACACTCTGTAATATTAATTTACAATGAATTACTTCTGCAGCCAACCTTGCTGTAAAACTCATTCACTAAGATAGCCACAGAAAGTGAGTCATGAAAGAGACAAAACATAAATTTAACTGGGGAGAATATTAACACCAAGCTGTTTATTAATTTAATAATTATCTCCAAGACATAAAGGTGGAAATGAATAGCTGAAAATATCAAAGCTGGTTACATAAGGTGAGCAAAATATTTGATTTAAACATGTGAGGTGGAAAAATTTCAAAACATTTATCCTGAGTCAACAATAAAGCTCTGGCAATTATAAGTGTGGATTAACACAGTATGGAAAAATAATCCTAATAATAATGAAATTCAAATAAAGGAAAAATCATAGCATTTTTCAAAGACTGCAAATATCTAAGGTGTTAGTTGGCTACTCTCCAATTAGAGGCACATCTCTCTTACTGAATCATCTCTTATATTAATGAACTTAGCACGATTTATCAGCTAGCTTAAGTTACATGCTCCAAGTAACTTTCCGATACCCTTAAGTTCACTATAAATGCCATACCCCTTATGCTGCTTTTTTCTCCATATGACAGCTATTCTATTCATTATGAATTCAAAGATTTTCATAGCAACTCAACAGAACTTCATCTCAGTGAGTATCAGACAAGTCTTCTGTCTTTTCCAGCAAACATTTCTGCTCACTGTATTTACTTTACTTATAATACACTGGGGGAGTGACTAGCAAAGTTATCCTTATGTGCACTCAGCTCGCCCCTGCCAACAGTCCTAGTGCTAAACTTGACCTAAAAAGTGTTCTCAGAGGCAGTTAAACCCAAAAAAAGGATAAAAGATGACTCACAGAACTTCTAACTCATTAGAAAGACGCACTCAAAGTGATAATCTTCTCTAGTAGCTTCCTGACATTCTAAATGTTTGCCAATTTGCAACTGGAGTAAGAGGCATTTATTTCAGCTACACACAGCAACAGAATAGCACAGTTACAAATGAGGGAAAAGGGACTTTGTGCCTTCCTGAGTTGTTTTGGTTTTGTTGGCTTTTTTTTCCACCGTAACATTTTTCTTAAACCTTCATCTGTCCTTCTACTTGTGGCTCCTCAATCTATGACATTATCAACGAATATAATCAGCACTACATTCTATAGCTCACTTTCCCAGAAATTTACAGCTGTGTCCCCAGGGCAGCTGATCTATGCTGTTATAGACAGAATTTGCACAAGCAAACCAGCACACCGCTGCAGAAAAAGAAATAACAAGCACTGAATTGCCCTGAATCAAAAGCAAGCTGTCTCCTATTAATATCAGACAGGCATTTCACTGGGTCCTCACTAACTTCCAAATCCATGACTCAGTGTACTTAACATCAGTGTAAAAACAGAACTGAAGACAGCTAGAACTGGTTTGGTTATTTGAGGGGTTCTGTTTTGTATTTCACAATTCCCTGAGGTCTCAGCAAAGCAGAGATCAAGCAATGTATCTAAGATCAAAATAAAGAGAAGATGGTGCTATTAAGGCATACTAGGAAAAGTGACTGATAACAGAAGTAGAATTGGCAAAGGCTTTGGAGAAGCTAAGAAGATTGTAAATCTTCTAAGGAAAAGGAGAAAAATGAGTTCCACAGGTAATTAATGCGATACAGAGAAACTGGAAATTGGTTGAGTGGAAGGAGGTCAGGCAAAACATAAAATAAAGGAATGGGTGATTTCAATTTATCTTTTTTTATGAAAATAAAGACTCAAATACTAGAAAATACAAAAAATATTTTCTGCTTCTAGGGATAGGGGGAAGACAGAATTGTAATACCAAAATATCATAAACCCCACAAGGTAACTGAAAGGCATTTTTGCTCGTTGACAGTTCATCTTGAAAAGAACAGAAAAAAAATCAAGTACTCAAGAGCATCGCATCAATAACTTGTGCCTTTCAGACCAGGCTTGGAATGGTGCAGACAATATGATGTTTGCACTGGAAGAGTGATGAACAAACATTTATTCCCTGGGCTGCCACACATTATCTGTACCACTATACGCATGCAAGCACTTTCAATGAGCTTCAGAAAACAGGTGTTAAGGGATAAGGACTATTCAGCCAACTTTATAGTCTGGGCGTTATCAGGTTCTCTCATTTCACAAATATTATTTGAGTAAAGATGCTGTTAAATTAGAACTCATCAGATAATATGAAGTTCCCTAAAAAGAGAAAACTTTCAGAAAGTAATTTTGACCAAGGTTGCTTAAAACTCTCTATTGAGCTTACTGGTTGATAGCAGTTGAGCCAAGTGGACTCAGTCTCCAAGAATAAATGGAAAAAAAAATTCTAGCCACGACATTTTTTTCAAGTTAGAGAATGCAGTAAAAAAACAGCAAATGGATCATCTAGTCTACTTCCTCTGAATTAAAGAGAGAGTCCTCAGAGAAAGTTTCAGACATTACATGTTATTCACCCTAGTGCTGACCTGGAAAGCCATGAAGATATTGGCTGGAGCTACTACAGCAATCTCCAAAATTTAGTAGAACCTAAAACAAAAGCTTTTTTGTTAAGATATAATGAAGACACTGGGGACAAGCATTACTTCAGGAAAAAGAAAAATCTTCTAAAACACTAAATGAAGTTATGGGTAGGAAAACAAATGGACAGAGAAACAAAACCTCTCAAACCACAAACATTTTAAATAAGTTAAAGATTTTTTAAGAAAATGAATAATAACAGCAAAAGACTGGTCAGTTGTATTAGAGAACATGAAACTAGAAACAACAAAGAAAAGAATAATCAGTTTGCTAATGCAGTGAGAACAGACTTTAAAGACAACCCTGCTATGTCTCCAAAACTTTACAAATATTTTGATCATTACCAAAACACAGGTAATTATGATTATGGAATAAAAAGCAGAATAGATGATGGAAAGAGGGTATAGAAATGAAAAGCTTGAGGTAGTAAGGCATTGTGCTTAAATAAAGTTCTCAAAAAAAACTATGGAATAGAGTAATATTTGCAAAAGAACAAAGGTGTGTAAAGAAATTGTTTATTGGACAACACTGGAGACTGGGAAGCATAGGGTTAAAGAATAAACAAATTAACAACCAGAACAATAAGTTTCTGGTTCAAATCTTAAAATTGGTGGGAACCAGGGAAAGAATTTATTTTAAGAAAGCCCTTAAGAAATTCAGAAAAGGCAGACATTACATGGTTTACAAATCCAGTCAACTAGACTGATCCAGTCCCAAACCCCGTATTTTCTAAAAGATCTCCCTGTTGCTACAGAAATAGTCTGGAAAAGAAGAAGAAGAAGAAAAACAGTAAGAAAACAAAACCCCTGAGAAAGCAGTCAGAACAGTGAATTTGTGCCAGAAAATGAAGAAACAGCTTGTACCAGAAACTGTTCCTAAACACATAGCTTCGTAGTGGAAGGGCTGACAACCACTGCCGTAAGTGTTTCACATCAAACAGGAGCCTAATCTAGCCTCATCTTAAAATAAATCAATAAAGGAAGACCACCAACCCCTTGCCAGACCTGTGTCTAACTTCTGCAGTTCATATTGTCACTGACAAGTCCATGGGTTACTTCAGTTCCTGCAATTCACTGCACTGTTGCTTGACACAAAGCTAAGTAAGAGAGGAGCAACGCGAGCACATCAGCAACATATCTTTGTTGCAATGACAGACTGGTCCAAGCTGATGCCTTATAAAATGTTCCTGCTGAGCTCCACAATTCTTCCAGAAAAATTAGAGACCAGCCTTTTGGAAGAATACATCCTCTTGTCTGAAAAGCCTAGCCCAGAGCTGATGCTGCTGCTGATGCTGCCAATGACCTTAAACAACAACATCTACGACCTTAAACAACAAAAAATCACGGCAAACATCAGCATTCAACCTACATCACTTTATCCTTTTTCCTCCACAGCGGCAACAGCAACCATCTGTCTCCTTCCTGGTCTCCCAGTTTCCTCTTTCCTTACTTCCCTGAAGTAAAGTACAACCCTACCTGGCCTCCATATCTACCTCACACTGTCCAAGCACAGCAGAACTGTGATGGAACATATAACACTTCTCTCCAGAAAAAAAAAAGGCAGCAAAAAAAGCTTTGTGTGCAGGGAAGAGCCCCGGGCTCCCCAGGATGCAGGAGGAGATATTTGGTGCAATTAGAGTCATGATGAGAGAGCAGAGTCCACAGGAAAGAGGGAACAAGGAAAAGCTGCTTCCCGTCCCTCTACCTGACTGACCTTCAGCTGAAAATCTCCTTTCTCCAGAAACAAAACATTTGGCCAAGAACCTTTAAAACCTGTTCCTACCATCAGGACTGAACTGAAAAAAGGCAAATATTTTCTTGAAACCATTACTCTCCTGTCACCATCACCAACATTTAGCTAGACACTGAACCATCCGAGTTCTGTGAATGTAAACAAGTCCTCCTCTATTTGATTTCTTTGCTTACAAAATCTACCCAAACTTGGTCTTCCACAGGGCTGCAATGAAGCACTTACCTGTGGGAAGCCCTTTTCCCCTCAGCCTCTCCCGAATAGCCTGGCTCCTGTCTGGCTGCAGTTTTCTGTCTCCATTACAAGACAGCTGATCCATCTGCAAAAAAAGGCAGTAACATAAAGTCAAAATGTTGCATGAAATTAGTATGAAATAAGTATTGTTTTTACGTAAATGCACAATATTAGTCAGGGTCAAACAGTTAAGTGCAGAATGGGAGTTCAAACTTTTTAATAAAAAACTGATTCATCAGTGAGAATATCCCACAGAATTATCCATATTTGAATAGTGCATGCATTATTTTACTACACATTTGGTCTACCTTTTTTCCACTAAGAATAAATGAAGTTCACAAGTATGTAACTTAAAGACATTCCACAGCAAACTGGAGGGACAGCAATACTCAAAAACCATCTTCCATGATTACAACATGACTAGAACCTGCCTAGTTCTAGTGATGAGTCTTCTGCATTACAGGAAGAACTGTCTCGTACCCTCACACGACTTATTGCACATGTCATAGCATTTGTGAGGAGGCTCTTCAGCCCCTTGGGCACATTCCTTTCATGCATCAGGCTTAACTACTCCCACTAACTTTTCACTTAACCTTTTTTTTTTACATCACTACTTTCCTAGGAAAAACTTTCACATGTACAATCATTCAAAGAAGAGTTTATTTGATTCAACAAAACGTTTTTAGTGAGATCTTTTGATATAGTGGGAGCATAACGAGGACAGCAGCTTAGCTGGGAAGAGGGAAGGAGAAATCAAGCAGACTTCACAGTTACAATACAACGCAGTTAACATTAAACAGACTGAACCAGCCTGGGGCTATATCGCCCTTTACAGAGTATATTAACATGGCAAATGAAAACATTCAAATGAGACCTCTCAGCTGGGCTTCAGACACCACCAAATGACCAGTTACAGAGATAAGACCCCTTGAGCCTTTGATAAGGCCCATCAAGATTACAGGCATGCCAACCTTGGAATAATAAGTTGTATTCTGCCTCTGAAAAAACAAAATTTATATATTTTTCTTGTTAACTTAAAAAATTCCAGCACACATACAAAGCACTGAACTTTAAAACCAGTAGTGCTGGCTGGCTAAGGTGCACAAAAACGTAGCAGCACAGCTATGCTGTCATTGCTCTGTCCACTCTTGGTTCTATTCAGCTGGGTTTTTTTCTTGTCCTCTTGCAAAGCCAATGCAGTGACCTGCTCAGAATTAAAAAGGTTACTGGCAGACGAAATGAGCAAAGCTTCAGCACTGGATAACTGCTAGTTCCACTCCTTCATTAACAACATGGATAGGAGATGGGAACACATGGCTGGATTCAGCTCTCCACTGGATTTCAGTACACACATCTGGGAGCACTGTTACTGTCTTTGGCAGGCTGGTCTGGATCAGTCTGCCACACTAACCCCAGAGTCCCTGAAAGTCTGCTGACAAGAACAAGAGGAGGGAAAGCAGAAAACTTGCTAAGCTGAAATGGCCATCAACAACTTGGAGAATAATGACTCACTTTCCAGAGCGGCTGTTTCTGTAGCTTGTGGCCTGATTTAAAATTTGGATCTTTATTTTAAGAGCGCCACTGTGAAGGCCCTGTAGCCCTTTATTCCACTGAACCACAGACCAGTTCCACTTGGCAACTACACAAGGCTTCAGACACTACAGTGAGGAGCACTGGACTGACAGACATCTCAAAGACTAGACAATGCTTTGTGGAGCTCAGGCTCAGCACCGTTTCTGGAGGCCTGGCATAATCAGTTGCTGTCAAATATTAGACAAATGCAGAGACCTCTCGCTTTCTGCAAGCGTTTCCAAACCAGATATATGAAGAAACTGTCTAACAATTAGATCATTCTTTTTTTCTTTTTTTTAAAAAAAGGAAGCATCAGCAAATTAATCATTTTTCATGCAATTTCAGTGCTGTCTCTCTAGACCCCAATTTTTACATGGACCTCCTGGAGCGAGTCCAGAGGAGGGACATCAAGTTGATTAGAGGGGTGGAGCAGCTCTCCTATGAGGAAAGGCTGAGAGAATTGGGGTTGTTCAGGCTGGAGAAGAAAAGGCTCAGAGATGACCTAGCTGTGACCTTCCAGTACCTGAAGGGAGCCTACAAGAAAGAATGAAACTATTTACAAGAGCATGTAGTGACAGGACAAATGAAAATGGCTTCAAACTGAGAGTATATTTTGATTAGCTATTAGGAAGAAGTTCTTTACTGTGAGGGTGGTGAGGCATTGGTTCCCCAGAGAAGCTATGAATGCCCTTTCCCTGGAAGTGTTCAAGGCCAGGCTGGGTGGAGCTCTGACGAATCTGGTCTTGTAAAAGGTATTCCTGACCATGGCAGGGAGGTTGGATCTAGCTTTAAGGTCCCTTTTAACTCAAACCATTCTATGATTCTACGACAATTTATGGTCTTCTCTTATTTACTTAAAATTATTTAACTATTCTGAAGTTGTGCTGTAATGGTTCAGGTGAAGGGAGAAGTTGCCCATCAGGAATAGTAACTTTGCAAGATGAGTTCATGTAATTTCTTTCCCTTCTAAAAACAGTTTGGTCATTATTAGACAATAAAATCCTCCACAATTCTCATATTCAAGAGCTGAGCAGAAACGCAAGAGAATCGGCACACTGCCTAAACAGTCATTCTTTCTGTTAATAAGCAACTCTCCAAAAGTCAAGCATAACTTCAAGATAAAGTAAACTCACAACAATAATTTCTGAAGCATTTCAAGTAGCAACAAGTCTAAGGCTTACCCTACAGTTCATAACCTTGTTCTTCTGCTTCTCCCTACTTTTTTTTTTTTTCAATGAAGACAGTTCATGAAATGACCTCCTCAGAAAGTCGTGAATGCATGTTCCAGGAGGAACTGTGAAGTGCACAAACTACTACATGGGAAGAGAGGTTGTTCTCTCCTTTCAACACTCACCCTTGTCAAAATTACAACATATCAAAACAAGAGGAAGAATGACTGCAGAGTGACTCTGAATTAGCACTTTTGCTCTCTTCCTGCTCACCTCTACTATTTCCTCAAATGCTGACACAAACTTACCCCAGACAGGCTTCCCAGAACCAGTCTGACCAACTGCTTCACATATGAAAAAGAAGGGGCACAGTTGCTGTTCCTTATGTGGGCACTGCAGGCATCCAGAACAGTCCGTACAGACACACGGGCATAAATGACATCTTCACACATGCCCAGGAGTATGCTGTTGAGATGGTCTCCAAGCTTGATAGGCTAGTGACAAACAAGAACAGGACAGACAGTAGAATCAGTTTTAACAGTGACATGGGGAACACTCAGAAAAAAAAGACTCCACAATGTACAGTAACTATTAATGAGATTTATTGCCTACATTATCTGCGTGCCAATTTAAAAGTCACCATCTAGGTGGTGAAAAAAATAGTGGCTGTAGAACAGGAGATAGGCTTTGAGCCTCTGGATTCAACTCCTACTCTAATGATCTGGCCTAAACAGGGTGCCTGATCTGTAAGGTCAGGACACCAATGATTTCCCTTCTCAAATGCTTAATGAAAAGGTGAAAATAAAATGAAATGGAAAAAGTTCAACAGAAGGTTTATTCCTCGATTTTGAACATTCTGCCAGTCACAAGTATAAAACTCAATCCTCATCACAATAATTCTGTACAACCTTCTGTGCTCATTTTCTGCAGTTTCTCACCTCACCAATATTTTGCAGCAGATGTGTTAGCATTTCCAAATTCCAGTGACATCACCGAACAGTATCAACAAAAAAGTAAGGAATAAAACAACCAAGCCACTGGTTAACAAAGCAGAGCTTCATAACTGCAGGACAACACCCATATAGTCTAAAAATAATAAATCTAGATGTCTTTCTGCTCTCCCCATTCAGCGAATACAGCACACCGTACATCAATATCCCTCCCCAGGGTACACAGCAGCCGGTGATAGCACTTGTTCTCAGATGCCGCAGGCGCTTGGGACCTGAGCCTTCTGATATGCAACTCTCCCAAAGTGGGTGGTTACCCACAAAGTACAAACACTGTCAAGCTTTTTGCATCACAGAGTGCTTCAAACAATTGCAATCTTTCGATCTTCCCTGTGTGAGCACTCTTACGGTGAACCATAAAAAAGGCACTCTGGACCACCCCGATTTAATTAATATAGGCTTTTCCCATCTATCTGTTTATCACTTCTAACTAATCATAAAAATCATGTATGTGAATAAGATACGAATCTCATGCTCAGCCACACTCCCAGCAGAGAAGCAGCTCATTAACGAACACAGGCAGACAAATATAGAAAACGCAGTAAAAAAAAGGGAAAACCTGCACATGCAAATTAACACCCAAAAGTAATGCCGTATACAAGACTGTCCTTTTGCCTACACTAACTCCACAGGACAGAGGATCCACGTGACAACATCCCCAAGGCAAATTCCTCCCAGGCATGCCCCGTACACTGTCTTTGGGAAAATACTCTTTTATTAACAGGTAGATGCCTTCCCACTATATTACTGAGAAACTGCTGCCCTAGTATCTAAGAAAACATTAAGGCTTTTGGGACAGGCACAGTAGGCATTATGAACAGGTACCCCTAAACAGTCAGAGCTTTGAGGTTTTTTACCTCACTTAGCTCCATTCGGGCAGCTACTTCCAAATAAGTACAACTGAGATCCCAACTTCCACTCTGTTAAAGAAAATATTAGGAACTGATTGCCTAAAATGCTGAAGTCTTTCAAAATTTCCTTTCTTAGTCGTATACATAGCATCAACTAGTAGGAACAAACCCAAATGTGAACCACAAATTGCTTCCCCCACAGCTGCAAGTCCATCATTAAATGCTTTTTCAGAAGCATTTCATCTTATTTTCACTCTTTTAGATATTTACTTCTAAAAGTTTAATTGGTGGCAGGGAAGGAGCACTCAGGAAGATAATGAATCACATTTATCTTCAGTCAGTTTCGGCAAGACAGTCTAAGAGTTCTGCTGGGTGTGTAAAATAACCACATTGAGCAATAACACTCAGCTGTAAGCAGTCTGCAACTGTGTCTGCATTGACTGACAAGTCAATAGCAAGAGTTTACTTCCTGTTCCAAACCATTCATACCCTTTCTTGGCCATTGTGAAAGGTAAGTATCTATATGTGCCAAATCCAGACTCACAGAAGCTATGGCAGCATGGAGAACAAGTTGCTTTATTATGTGTAAAACAACCATGTTACTTCAATATTTGTTTTTATATAAGCCTAAACCAAAACAAATTATTTTCTCCTTTGTCAGCAGATTAAACTGCTGTCTTTCAGCCTGTGGCATTACAGGATAGACTAGCCCAGATATATCTTCATGGAAACTAAAAGAAATCAGCACCTTCTCCCAGCAAGACAACACCACACTTCACAAGAAAAAGCTCCAAGTATGGGAAAGAAAACTTCTGTACTGTGCAGTGACTGCACATTGGAACAGACTGCCTAGAGACGTTGTGAAGTCTCCCTCACCGAACCATCTGGATGCAATCCAGTGCCATGTGCTCTGGGATGACCCTGCTTGGGCAGGGCAGTTGGACCAGATAACCCACTGTGGTCTTTTCCAACTCGACCCATTCCGTGAAATTCTTGGAAAGGCATCTTACTCCTAAATGTCTCAGTATGATACCCTGCCATATAAAGTCAAATGCAGAGCCAGTCAAACTATCAAGTCTGAACTTGCAATATTAAACAAAACCAAATCTAAACTTACCTGACTTTGAGGAACTTCGTGGTCAGCTCCCCAAAAGAGTGCCATACCAAGAGAATAAATATGGACCTGCCATAAGACACAAGACATTTGTCAACTCATTGAACAAGACCGGAAATGCAAAGCAGATTTTTAAAGGAGGGCAACTAACTTAACATCATTTTGCTTAGAAATACATTTCTGGTATTTAAGCTCAGTTGTCTTTCAAATCCTTCTTCCCCTTTACATGAGATTCAGAGAAGCAAATCCTTCTGCTGCAGAACATACGGTATCTAACCAGTGCCCCTGCCTTCTCTGTTCCTAATGAGATCACAAAGATTGGGATCAAAGGAAAAAGAAGGAATGAACAAAAGAATATAAACATTTAAAGCAGTACCTTAATCTATAACTGATATTTTAAGGTACAAATACATTAACCATTACACGTATAATTAACTGTTAATATAGCCTCAACATAACACACCCATCGGTACAGGGAATAAAACCTTTAAATACTGCAGAATTAAGAGCACAAGCACATGCTGGCTCTGCAGGTGACTGTCAAAACAAAACATGTAAGCGTAGAAAGAAAGCACAGTTTTTCTGGACTGTATAAATAATACACACTACGATGGCTCTTTATACCATCTTATTAGTAATATTTACAGTACTTAAAGCAGTAAATTTATTGAATAATTCTGAAAGCGATGAACAACAATTACGAGGACAGTGATAAAATAAAAGTTCACTAAAGTCCGTGTCTTCACCAACTAAAAGCAAAACATCTTATTTAAATTCTAGATACATAAATTGCCAAAAATCTGAACAGATTAAGACAGTAGTCAGAGACATACATCAGGGGTTCTCAGTTAATACCCCTGCCCTATTCAATCAGAAACATCCTCCTTCAAATACTGAGAAAATTGCTCTGTATCTGGTTTATTACCCTTTACCCTTTCAACTGAAATGCTACAAAGTCTTCCTTATGTATCAAGACACACCACAGCTACACAGAAAAAGGTGAATATGCTTTCAGGGCAATAACGAATGCAAATAAACCTATCCAGAAAAAACAGCCAACAAAACACAAAAGACACAAAAACAAGAAAGAAAAACCCCAAACAGAAACAGAAGTTCCCCAACTCTTTCAGTCCCCCGACAATGCAAGAACAGCAATTGAAAAGACTTTTATAAAATTAGTTGATTCTAATTAGAGACATTGTCATAGTCCTAAGTTTGTCAGTGTTCAAGAAAAATTTGGACAACGATCAGATACATGATTTCATTTCTGGGTTGCCCGCTTTGGAATCTAGAGCTGGACTTGATGATCCTTGTTGAAAGGGGGTCCCTTTCAACTCAGGGTATTCTGTCATTCTATGATTCTGAGCTTCAATATAACAAAAGATATTTCCAAAAATGATACGTGCAATCAGACCCCTAAACTAAAATATGCTACTCTACTAATCTATCTGAAAACAGCTTTCAAAATAAAAGCATTTAATCAAAAATTC
Organism: Cnemophilus loriae; assembly: GCA_013397755.1. Classification (NCBI taxonomy): domain Eukaryota; kingdom Metazoa; phylum Chordata; class Aves; order Passeriformes; family Corvidae; genus Cnemophilus; species Cnemophilus loriae. The sequence continues at coordinate 4,859,360 of VZTF01003561.1, read as the reverse complement.
TAATTAATTTTTGTACTACAATACTTTAAATATGTTCCACAATATATAAGTCGATATTAAATTAATTCCCAAATCAATCTCCATTCTAATTTTGAATGGTTTGGTGACTCTATTTCCAATAAGCTTGCAGTTACCTCGGACATATTTTGGATTCAAATTGACTGTGTGTCTCGGAATCAAAGGGGTATTCATTTACTGAGTATCACTGTTTTTTATTATTTCTCCTTGAATACACTGTTAATTTGTATTAACAAGTACAATCATAACTGAAAAGACAAATGCAACCCTGTCACTATCTGATACTAGGTCTTAAAAAACAAGGTGTTTTTCTGCCTTCAGCAGCTTTTAGCAGAACAATCAAAAAGGAAAACACCAATGATTTCCAGTAAATTAATTCAGTGAACTCCAGCCAGTTGTGACAGATGAAAAAAAAACATTTAAATGCGTTAAAAGTTACCACAGTCAGCAAAGCAAGATCCGATTCGGTGATCTAAGAAACACGAAGTCACCATATTCCTTACAAATAACCACTGTACCACCTGATACAGAGTTTAATAGTAGTCAAAAAAAGAGGGATGCACGTACAAGCTGTCTATCAGCCCTACTAACTTCAACTAATGAAGTCATAAAAGGACACCAGTTTTTGTACAAAGCTATGTTTCAGGGAGCTTTCTTCTTCCATATAAGCAATTAAGCAGATCACCTTCCATCCAGCAAGCAAGGTTATGGTGACACCAGGAAAGAAATTCACACAGCCCTAATCAGAGAGAATTAATCAGCACTGCACATGCACAGAGTGCCAGCATTTGGTCATTGCCTATTGATACGCTCTGTGTCGGCGTTTACAGGCCACAGAGGTCCCTCTGAGTGTTTCCTTCCTAAAGATTAAGAAACATCACAGCATGGCTTTTTACAGTAACAGTCCTCCATTTATTTCAAAAAGAAAAAAGTAGCATATTGAATACTGGCACAGAACAAAGAATGCAATCAGCTCTGACAAAGGTCACAAACTTGTCACTTCAGAACTATTTTTTCTGCCATTTTTAAAGGCCTGTTTTGTACATTAACTTCAGAGTTGGAACTATGGGTAACGTTACTGTCTTCAAAAGTGTTGTCCCTCTTGAAAGAATATAAACAATTCCAACAGTGTGACTACAGAATTTGGCAGCTGCATCCTGCATAACTGCACCTGAATCTTCATTGATGTCAGTGTTATTTTCACTCCTCTATTAAAAGTTTCAGCCTAGGTTTCTAATTGTTTATAGTTTTGCCATAGATAAAACTGTAAACATATTTTATTATACCATTAATTTTGACTACAATGCAGGGCAAGAAGGATGTCTAAAGAGCTTAGGAGTAACTGTGGATTTTCAGTAGGAATTCGGTGATATAGCCCTGAGGAAAACTGGGCTAAACAAAATATTCAACACAGAAAAACATGTTTTAATAGTTCTTGTGCACACAACAGCAACCGATGCCAATACCACTTTCCTCTGGAGTAAGAGCAGTTCTTCCTGGAGGAATACTGCCAAATGTCATAACTGTTCCCAGATTACAACATTGGCTGTGGCTAGCTTCCCTCTAAGGATTATTGATCCAGAGAAGCCAAGGAGATAGAAATAGCTCAGCTTCCTTTTCACTCCCACTGCTAAATACCCTTGATTAAGCCAAGGGAATGGTTTTCTGGGGAAAATGTTACCATTCGCAACAAATTCTTGTTAAGAATACAGCTGAGAAGATAATAATTTTGACTGTACCTGTCAATGACCTGGAGGAGATCACATATACAAACCTTACCTGGCTGAACATTTACCCTTGTGAAAGAGTTAGAAAGGAGAAGTGGAAATTCTGTGCAGCCATTGCCCAAGTATGTACGTGGCCAGGGCCTGTAGAGACTCTTCCTCACACCTGCATACAACTACAATCACTATTCCACTTCCACCAGCAAAAACAAAGTAGGAGGATCTCTCCCCCCCCTCACAAAAGAAATTACACGAATCACAAACCACGGCAAGACAAAAAGGACAGCTTAAAGCTATTTTGTGAAGGGATCAACAGCAAAACACCAGAGCTGTCTGCCAAGGAAGAGGCACTGTACCTTCTCAACATCTGACAGGGATGACAGCGAATGGTTCTGCAGAACCTCTGGTGCTGTGAATGCTCGCAGGTCTTGTTGGGACACATTTTCATCAGTAAATGACACACTGCCAGATGGAAGCAACAGGAGAGACCATGGAGAAATGATGAATCCCAGAGCAGTAGGATCAGCTGTAATTGAAAAGAGAAAAAAAAAACAAAAACCACCCTGAAAATGAAGCAATGTTGTTTGATGCCCTGCTTGATGTTAACTTATTATCAGCCTACATATGATTAGTGGAATAGATTCATGCTTCCTTTTCCACCTGCGGTGTTTCATAACCACAGCAACAACCTCAATTTTAATCACACTGGGGAGTAACACCTATCTTTTATAACTATTCTTTACTATTATTCATACCAGCAAGCTCAGGAAGAGCCTGCTAAAATACTCACAACCTCCCCTGTCCTTAAGTTATTTCATTTATGTTACAATTGACATATAAAATGTTCCCTTTCTGTAGTGCACGTGTCAATAAGGCTAATTCCTACAACAGGAATGGAGTTTGCTCCTATCCTAACATAGGACTACTGCAGAAGCAATGTTTTGAAGAAAGTAGACAAAGTTAGTGGAGAAGAAAAAATACTCATTAGAGTGGCTAACAGAAGGGCACAGAATGGAAGAGTTTTGGGGCACAGAAGTCCTTTTTAGTCTACAGCGAAAAAATATTACGAATACCTGAAAACTTCAAAACAAGCACTGAAATTTTGGGCAGAACCAAAAGTGACCAAAAATATGCAATTTGCCAGCTAGGTTTTTGATGTCCAATAATACTGCTGTCAAACTAACAAAAAAAAAAAAAAAAAGGCAGGAAAAATAAAGATCATTTCCTTGAATCAAACTATTTTTTTCTACACCTCAAACATGAATCAACTCAGTTTTACTGAAGAAGGAATGAGGTTTTTACTAAGTAAAAATAAAAGTAAACTTTTATTTTTTCATAGGCAAAAAGGCAATAGCTCTGTCTTCTGCTACACAATATATCACAGATCTGAGGAAACACACATTTGAATATATATCCTTTACACTTGACACAGTAAGCAAAACCACCATAATAATAATTTCCTCCATTAGCACCACCACTAACATTTTCCACTCTCCAGCTCAGGATATTCCTACAGTGCTGGTTCCTAGACTGCTGAACTATCTTGTAATCTAGAATATTTCTAATCTCCTAGGAAATGTATTAAATTACTGCTTGCAGGTATCAGGTGTAAAAGGATCTACCAAGTAAGTCCTTCAATTTTCTAACCCCACTTCCTCTGAAACAAACAGAACAAGTGCTGTTCACTGTTGTGGCAGCAAGTTTAGATGTTAAACAAAAGAAAGATAAAGATGGACAGACCATTCCTATTATATGTAACATGAAAATACTACATTACATAGCAAAGCTTCCAAAAACATTTTTAGGAAGCCTACCTTAAATGGCCATTGACTTTCTAAAATTATCCTGTGGGTAACTACTGGATTTTTCACCACTTCTGTGTGTATGCACCACTGACATAAAAACCCTAAACGAGTAACATCTTATAATATTTTAAGATTTCTGCTTATAAGTCCCAACTCAGAAGCCTTAAGAAATGTAGAGGCTTTAATCCCAATTTAACATTTTGTATAATAATTGAAATGCATAAAAAGTCTTCATATTCTGAAACATACTAAAAAAATTGATTTAGTTTTAGGAACAATTAAAACCCTAGCACAATTAGTCTGAAGTCTTCCCAATATTAATTTCAACACATTTTAGAGCATTTGTCTCCTACAGATGTAGAGTCTGAATTTATCGATCCACCCCCACTCAAGAATCTTCATGACCTGAAGCAATGTAAAATTAATATGATAAATAATAAGTTTAGAAAAATAACTGATTTTGCCAAGTTCGTTTTATTGACATTTTCTTAGCTTCCTCTTTCAGTAGCTTATAACTAATATAGCAGATCATATTGCCTACATCACAACTTCAGGGAATCTAATCTATTGTTACAAAGGATGAAGATAAAAAATTAATTCTCCAGTCCCTTCCTTAAGGCATGCATCATAAACCAAAATAACTATCTCAAAGCTCCAGCTAAGTAGATCTACCTAACAAAATACTTTTCAGTAACACTACTCTTACTTCAATGTGTTTGTACCACGGACAAAAAAGTAGCAAAGATGCAATGCATCAAATAACCAGCAACTATAGGAAAACAAGAGAAACTATCTTCCAGTGATAACATTCATGTCACGTTCTGGTTAGGGTTTCAAAATAATTTACAAGAGCAGTAAGGGTAACACACTCCTGAAAATACAGAGGAAAATGACAAAAAAAAAAACGTTTTTCTAAAAGCACTGGAATTCAGGATATGGCTTCTGGTCAATTTTCTATCCAATGGGCTTTCAACTGTGCTAGAGCTGCCAGCCTTCTGAGTTAACTCCAGAACTATGCAATTCAGTAACAAAACACTTGTGAGAGCACAGTATACCAAGCAGTGCCAAGACAGAGATAAATAGCGTGGTCTTACAGTGAGAGAGTGAACTGGCTTTAAACACAATAAAAGCAGAAGTAATCTTCAGCTACAGAGCATCTGCCAAACAAATGAGACAGGAAAAAGTCCTTTATGTGCTTTAACAGCATACAAATAGCCTAAGATAAAAAAGACCCACCACATTATACGACACATGAAGACAGATATTTGAAATGGATCTATTTTACAATATTGATGGCAGATAATTTTGAATTCCCAAGCTACAGGCACAATTCAAGTCAGTCCTTCAGGATCTTTTTCCCCCACTAGCTCTCTTAAGCCACAGCCACTAGCACAGAACACACACACACACAAAAAAAAAGTCTCTAAAAAGCACAGAACAACCCAAAAATATACACGAGGTTTTCAACACACATCCTTGCTTCTCTCCATAGCCTTCACTGAGACAAGTAAGATTTCTCCTAGAGCAAAGGCCCCTGAAAATTTGTATGCTCAGGCCAGGCTGGAGGCAGGCAGACCACTGACTCATCTGCAGCCTGGCCAGGATTATGCCAGCACAGTGGACCACTTATGCTGTAAATCCTCTCCTCCTTAGGCTGGTGCAGCATGTCCCTGCACGCCTGGTGTGCAGCAGGGCAAGCAGCGCTGCAGCGTCTCTGCTCCCTCTCCCTTTGGCACAAACGGATAGGAGAGCTCTGATGAGATACTGAACCCCTTGCAAAACTGAAATTTACTCTTTCCTGAGGATACTGGAGCAAGAAACAAGGAGCAGAATTCGTTTCTGAGATTAGTTTCTGTCCCTGAGTTGCCCCCCAGTCAGTCTAACACCACGCTACACTTCATTGTCACGCTGACTACATCCGGCAGAGCTCTGCAAAGAGTGCAAGTAGTCACTGAGCCTCTTTGGTGTGAGTAGGGTGGGTGGAGGTGGAGGAAGGGATGAGGAATAGAAAATAAAACATCTTTAAAACCCCAGTAAAATTACAGAAGTCCAATCTCTCTCCTTCTCAGCAACAAAAGATGAAACATCACCAGACGATGGAAAAAAAATAATTCCCCAACAAAAAAAAAAATAATTCCGAGTTACTGGCAAAGGGAAAAAGCAATCATTTATTGCCTGCCAACAAGGACTAGCTAGGAAACGAGGATTTGGGTTTTTACCCCTTCCTATTGCTTTCTTCCTCTTGTCAATCAAACCAATCCATTTCCTGCTCCATCCCAACTAGGTCCATGACTACTTTGGACTCACCACTAGTTCCCATCAGCACATTTCACACTTTGCCTTCCTTCTTTTCATTACACTTACTCAAGCGAAGCAGCTACAGTAGTTTGACTGTCAAGAAGATTTACAAGTCCCTGAAAACCATAATCTTCCCTCTTCACATCCACTTTCAGATAACATAACTTTTCTTTACATAAATCATTTCCCATATGCAAATTTGCAAGACATTCAACTTGCAAAGACTCTCTTTCTTTGCTCAACCTGTCTTTAATATTAGACTCACTTTACCCCTTCTCTTCCCGCTTCCTTTAGATACGTCTCCAAACTTAAGGTCCAATTATTTCCAGAATCCTCAATGCACACTTTAGAACAGGAGTGGCCTAAGTGACATATGAAGGCTTTCCCACTTTCAAGTTTAGATAAATCTTTTCCAGTTAAACCTACCAAATTAGAGGGACGCCTGTTTTATAATTTGCAGCAGCAGCGAGCACAGCATTCTCCTTACGCTTATACACTCACATTTGAGATTACTTCAAAGACTTGTTCCTTTGACCTCATGGAGTTCTGAGTGCAAGATACAGCATGTCTGAAACAGCTGATACACCCTTTCAACAACAAAATAGTTCTTGCAGATAATTAAACAGATGTAAGAGAAGGGCAGGTCTGGTATCGGCCTTTTCAAATCTCCAGATTAATCTCAACATCACCAGTGCAACTGATGTCAGATCTGCAACTGAGTCCTAAATTGTCTTTCTCCTTCATTTAACAGCTTATAATATGCTGACAAGACAGCTACCACAGCTGATCTTCTAAATTGGTGATTAGCAACTGGGCATTTCAATCTAAGCTTTCATTTTTTATAATGATCAAAATAAATTTGTGAAATATTTTTAAGGAGTTCAACATCTGTCAGAACTGTAAATACAAAGAGGGATAAATATATGCACACTTCTGTATCTGTTGCTGAATCAGACATGATGTGATATGTAATTAACCATGTAAGACAACAGATTTTCATCCTGTGCTTCTTTCATTCAGTGCTTTGGTGGATAAGAAGATAGACTCACTAAAAGACACACACAACTTTTATATATATCAGGAAGTCATCAAATCTGTAATAGAAGCTTGTTTTGGACACTTTTTTCTAATTTCCAGAAACTAGCTTAAGTAAGAAATTAATTAAAGAACAGGTTCTCAGTTGACAGAGTAATAGCAAGATTTCCAACTTGAAACAAACTACCAAAACTCTACCAGGATTACATACATAAATAAATAATTACTTGGGCTGGTAATTCCTTTAAGTGTGTGTGGTTCCTGAGACGGTGTGGGGAAGCTGCCAACAGATGGCAATTTAAGAGTTGACTATTTCCACGGCCTTTTTCATCTGCCTCATTTCAAAACAGCTGGAGCACAGACTGTTGAACAATATGCCTTAGTTAATTTTTTTGAAGAAACAATGTACAAAACACTCAGCAATGCCTGTATTTTGTTACAGAACAGCATGTTCAGGGACTCCAGGACTCTGCACAGGGAGGAAGAGTCCTTTTGAGAGCTGGTCAAAGCTGAACACGCTGTGATCTTGCAGAAGCTAAAAGCTTGCCCTATTGCCCTCTGCCCAGGAATGATCAGTCAGTTCTAAAAAATTTTGGAAACTCACCCTCTGCCATAAAATAGCTCTTCCAAGCCATATGCATGGAAGAAACGGGCCTGAAATTTCATCAAGGAAAACAAGATTTCTTTAGGATCCCCCATTTGCTACAAGTCCTCCACAAATCAAGAATGAAATTGAGTCAGACAAGCCTACAGGAACCTCCACGTTTTCTGTTCCTGCACGTCAACACCACCTTCATAAGCCAGCATAGAAACTGATATTCAAGATGACAAAAAAAGTTTCTAGATTGCTTTGTTAGTGAAGACAAACCTTTATTAAAGACTGTCTGGTTATCCAACTCTTGCTAGGAGGAATTAGATTACCTTTATCAACCTTAGCTACACAGAAAAGCTCTTTCATTTGAGTGTCTCTTGAAGTGCGTTTTACCAAAGGCTATATCCCAGGTTAATTAATAGCATGCAACTGAAAACAGTTTGCTGAACTAGCAGAAAAACAACTCAATAAAACAGCTTCATCTCCAAAAAAGAGATAGATTCTTCTGGCACTGATTTTATCTGAATTTGTGTTTTGGTCTTCATGGATAGGAAGTAAGATCAGAAGCTTCTGCCACCTAAGCCAGTCTTGGCTGGCAAACATTTCCCTGCCTCAAAAAAACACATATCAGAAGTCCTGGGGCAGATTTCTGTTTTGCGCTCTCATCTTTCAGTACTTGTTCTTCTGAAGGAGGGCTGCCTGTGTTCTTGTTGTTGATGCTTGCATGCAGTGCAGTCTTCATGGAGATTATGATAACTTTTCTGCACTACTCTCAGGACAAGAAAGGGTGAGCTCTTATTTTCAGTGGAGACTCACTTCCGGAAAAAAAATTAGACCTAGGATAAAGTTTTAAGTGGTTGCACTACTATGTGCTCATACAACTGTGATCTTGTAGGTGGATTAAAAGATGGAGCTCCATGTGTCAATGCCTGTAAAGTTTACAAGAGTAAACCTCTAATCATTCAAGAGCCCTCTTAAGTCAAGGTCTTAACAATCTGCCCTCTTAAAAGAAATAATTCTCCTGACTGTCTCCAAGAGGCAATGAAGAGTTGAAAGACAGAGGAAGGCAGATGCCAGCTTTCCCTTTCTTGCAATATGAGAAGTAGCAGGACAGGTCAGTTGGTTAAACTGCATCAATAAACTCAGCATTCCTAAAAGGGAAAGCTTTTTACTACACAGGGGCTGTGAGAATACTGGTAAAGTGAAAAAGGTAAATTTGAATGGGATGTCAAACCTACCCATAATTCACCTACAAAAAGTATGTTGGAGAAGTTGATAAAATTCGTATTTTTAAAGTTAAGTCAAGTTTGATCAGAAATCAAGCACTGTATAGCAGTTTCTGTTCACATCTGCCTTCTCTGGAGCCTGTGAAGCATCCAACAGAGACCACTCTCAGAGCCAGTGTCTGACTCAACTGATCGTCTAAACCGAATCATAAAAAAATAACCCAAAACAACTTCAATGTTGAATCTTGATGAAATTCTAAATCAAATACTGGCAAAAAACCCAAAATATTTTGCCCGCAACAACAAAGATGTGCCCCTTGCATAGTAATGTGGCAAAATAATGACTGTGTTCAAAGTGTGAGCATTTGATTTTTCACTAATAAAACTGAATAAGCTTACATATGCATGCTTATATGTCAGGGGATGATCCCTTATAAAGGTGCTGAAATACTACGATGCATCATGGGAACAAATACTTTCTCTGAGAGCAAGTTAAAAATGTTACTGAAGTTCAATATTTGGGTTAAGCATTTATTGCTATAAAAAAAAAGCAAGAAAGGGAGGGAAGGGCCTTAAGGATTTGCAGATTTTAAAGAAAAGAAAGGAAAACATAGGGAAGAGGAAAGGTTCCATATCCAGACCTAGTGCTAAAATGAGTATTATTAGCAGTATTGCAGATGCTCAGCATGGAGCCTACTGAGGTGGGAAGGAGAAGAAATACTTCTACTCCTTTGAAGTACAAGACATATTCCTTCCAGTAGCTATGTAGGTGTTGCCACTTGCATTCTGGGGAATCATACCTAGCCCTCTGGTCAAGTTTTCTGTTGTTCACCTTTGCCTCCCTTGAGACAAAATCTCTTCAGAGCCCACTGGCCATGACTGCACAGTACTGTACCCATTTCTATGTCCCCTTCAGTACCAAAGTGTTCCAATGGTCTCAGACTTATTTATCACTTTTTTCCTATGCTTCTATCTCACTGAAGTTATCACCACAAGAAATGGGATGTGCCACAGGTTCTGGCAGAACATGAAGCGATGGTTGAAAGCAACCTTTGAGCTGGGGTGCGGCGAGGCACTTACCCAGAGACAACCTAGAAGCAAGTTATTGTTTGGGTTTAGAGCCTAGGAAGGACAAGGCAGTTTACTTATACAGCACATTAATATAACCACAATGTTTCCAGTTCTGTCTTGAAAAATGCTTACCTTTTCTGAATAGCTCTTGAAGGCTCTCTGCACTTTGATTCAAAATTGCCCATATTTCCTCTTCTTGCAATGGTCCCCCCCGAACCTCCAGAGCCTCTGCTAGTGACACATGCATGTTACCTGGGAAATAAACAGACTGATGTAAGACTAAATAACACTTTTCTTCTCCTTGCATGCAGTATTCAAGTAGTAATAACCCATGTGCAACCCTCAGTCACAAAAATCCTGCAGCATTAACAGAACCTATCAAATATAAATAATATGAAACGTTCCCTATGGCGATAAAGAATTTTGAGCACCTACTCAAGAAAATCTCAGGTTAAGAAAATAATGATCCATATTAATATTATAGGCTCTACATCCATAAATTCAACAAGCTGGCATTAATCCATATGCTATGGGCAACAGCTTGCTCTGTTTATAAAGATGACAGATTGATCAGTAGTTACAGTAGTTTATCAGTAGTTTATTAAAGTAAATCAGCTATTAACGTGATTTTGACAGGTTTAAGTCAGTGAAGCTGTTGTTAGGAAAGGAAGCTCTTCTCCCTTTCACAGAGTTGTTTATAGTATCTCTAGCTTCTCATATTATGAGAAGCACCACCAGCAATCACGCACACAAGCAAAATAGCTATGGAACTGATAGCGAACTCCTTTGTTCAACTTCTTGCAGTTAAAAACCAAAATAAAACTGTTAGCAGCACTCTACTTATTGCATTCCCAGAAAACAAATAAAGGTTTCCTTCCCCAGATAAATGAGGTTACACTTCAAAATTTTTTCTAAGAGTTAAACCATTTTCACCATACTACAATATAATATTCAGTTGTCCAAAACCATTTTGAAAACTGAAGAACACATCCTTAAATATTCTCGCAAAGTCAAAGCTTCATCCGTTTTATAAGCTCAGGAGCAAATAAACCATGTGTCTTCTTTATTACTCCAGCTTTTTATGGACACAATGTTCTCAGACTAAGCGCTCATGCCAATTTATATTTCTGATTAGAATGCAGCTGCAGTGGCTTCTCTCTCTGCTTTGTTCCAAATCCCAGAGAATAAAATCTTGAGGAAGGGAGCCTCAAGTAAGAGCCTAAGGTGTACTGTCAGTCATCACTGGTAAGTTTGTTATGTCTCAAAGGCTCCAAAGCTGCTGCTGGAAATGGAAAATACAGTTCTACAAGCAATGCTTATGGTCTGGAGATCAGTAACTGATATCAACAGTTTTAGATGGTACTGCTGGAGGCTCCTCACCTTTCCTTTAAATCACCTACCTAGAGCTTCCCCATCCTCACACAATCCTGGCTCAGGTGTATGGATATTAACTCATAGATACCAACCTAACAAATTTAAAGAGGGACAGGCTTACAAGCTATATTTAGTTTCCCAGCTGTCTAGGCAGCTTCATGCCATCCATGTGTTTTTACTTACAGATAACCAGGCTTAAACATATATAATGGCAACATAAAAGGCTGAATATCCTCCAGTTTCTAACTGAAAACATGGATTTTGACAATGCTTTTGCTAAAATACTAGCATTTTCACCCAGAATTCCATACTACTACTGAAAAATTACATATTGCTGGCTGCTTTTCAGCACAACTTATTTTTCCTTATTTCTCAACTTGCCAGTTTTTAGCATTCTGCATATTTACTAAGCCAGATATATTTTCAACAATTAATGTTCAAAAGTCATCATCAAAAGACAACGGAAGGGAAAGCAGACACAGACCACATTTAAAGAAAGATGAAATCTGAATTCCCAAACAGAAAAATAAATAAACCAGTTAAAATGTAAAGGCAGGGACCAATACAGACTTGCAATAAATGGATGGAAAACCAGAGAAAATTGTGCTTCTAGTCAGCATGAGATTCACACACACCAGGCACAGAATGAGTGTCTGGTCTATCATCTGTTCCAGGAAATTCTGTGATTTCATGCCACTGTCTCAAATTTCAGTAGGTGCATCTAGAATCAAGCTATCTGGATTTTTCAGATTAAAAGAACTCATCTTCTCCTAGGGACTAAAAATACATGAACTGCAAATGAAAACTTTCTGTGCTAAATATTCTAAAGGAGTATGCTGAGCATAACACCAACAATCCCCCTTTTCCCCATCCTGCAAAACCCTGAATCTTTTCAGCTGTGATTAAATAGTGTGGACTATTCTGTAGCAGATATAAGCCAATTCACTACTTAACAGCACAACAGAGACCATAAGCATGTCTGCTGAAACTCCCAAACACATTATATCCACAGTAAAAGAATCCTACAGCAAACAATTTCTTGATCACAGTAAGAAGCATATGAATATCCACCCAGCCACCCAAGCAACAAGATCTGCTTGCATTTTACAGATAGAAAGAGCCTGACAAATAAAAATTAAACACACAACACACCAAAACCAAACCATTTCAAACTGGTTTTAAAAGCCCAAGCAGAATCCATCACAAAACCAGTCATTACAAGCACAGCCACACGCAAAATGCCACAAGCTGGGATTTGAGTGGGATTCTCATTGAAGCAGATCTGTTTCAGTAACTTTTTGGTAACTTTCTCCTTAACTTTTCTTTTAAGCTGCAGTGCTTGTCTGTCTCAGCAATGGGCAGACCAACATGCTGGTTATGAGGATTAAAGAACCTCCCACAAAGTGGGTCTCCAGCACCAAGGAACTGACTGAGGCAAGCTGCGGTGAAGCTGTTGGCAGGAAAATGCAAGGCCAGGTTTATCCACCTGTGCAGCCCACCTGTTATCAGCCAGGCACCGATTTGGAGCTGACAGTGGAAGTGCCTGGCTCAATACATATTTCTCCCCCACCAGTTTGTTTGCGTCGGATGTTTTTCACAAGATGTTTGCAGGAATGCTGATGTTTGCAATGCACAGCTCCTCCAAATTTGCTGCCTCCTTAGATTCTGGGAACCTTCAACAGTGTGTGGTCCTTTGTGAATACAGAAACCTAAATGCTCGATACATACAAAAGCTTTTGGTTCTATGCAATACCCGAACGTTATGATAAACTGCAATATAAGGGCTATATTGAGTAATTTTTCTAAGAGAAAAACATTTAAAGTTTTTGTAGAACACCATATCAAAACCATGCTCCTGGCAGTCTCTGTGTTTTTCAGTGTCTCAGGTTGACTGGCAAAGAAATCTAGATGCACTGGCAGAGTTCTCAATGGACTCTTAGTCGGTTCATGTCAGGCCATTTTTCTTGCAACAAGTCCTCTCTCTGTCTTCTCTTTATCTAAGGAAAGCAGGATCTGGAATTCCGTGTTCTGTTCCTTTCACTCCTTGTAATTAGAAAGGACAGGTTAAAGAACACTGAAAGGTGCACTTTCCAAGGACGAGTTCACTTCCCCTTTTCTTGGGACTGTGTTATGATGGCATCTTAACGTGAAGCCACACGAAGATGGGATCAAGGTAGGCAAGTCTCAGGTTAGGTGGTATGAACTCCACATGAACTGCTAGGGCATGGATAACCCTTACACCCAAAACTCACACGAGATCACAGCCACGGCATATCCAAACAGAGACATTCACACAGCAGAGAGCATAACACAGTGTAGGAAGACAGCGGACAAATTAAAATAGTTAGCACTGGAGATGCATAGACATGAACCAGACAGACTGCTTGTTCTGGGGCAGAATTTACTCCCAGACCACACAGGAGTACTATTTCCACAGGAAAGGAGTTGCATCGTGTGAAGGCAGTTTTTATGCTCCAGGACAAGAGAGTAAATTCAGGTGTAAATCATTTGTAGTAACAAGCTCTGAGTGCAATTTCTTGGCACCATTCAGCCCTAAGCCATGCAGGCAGCACGGTCACGGCGAAAAATGTTGCCTAAGCCAGAGGCCTCTCCCATATCTCAGACACTTTTCGAAAAGAGCCTGTCTACCTCATGAGGACCAGCTGCCAGCTCCTCCCTCTAGGACAGACAGCTCACACACTCCCCGATGAGTGGGATGGGGCTCTGTCTCTTGCCTGAAAACAGTCTCAGTGACCTCCTGGCTTTTAAAAGTCTCATTTTAAAGTCCCAGCAACCCATACTAAAAGCACACCAACTATGCAACATCCAGACAGTGCCAACATGGCCCACGAGGCAGCCTCTCACTTGCTCTGTCCCAAGTAAGAGGGAAAGCCCCACAGGAGCAGCCCTTCACACCAAGAAATTCTGTCAAAATGACTATTTGCAAGGTATATACTTTTTTCCCTATCACTTACAAGGTCTTCACACCACCTCACTTTTTAATTACTTATGTATGCAGAACAGAACTTGAACGGTCAAAATTCTCATTTCCCCCAACCACCACCATTGTTCCTTACACATTTTAAATTTTAAATTGAAGGTCTCTAACAGCAACAAAGAATTCAGAAAATTTAATGGCCTATTCTTTCCAAATTTTATTGAACTGTCGCCAGCCAAAATATTAAGAAGCTATTCCAATAACTGTGATTATTAAAGACTGTCAGTCTTTAATACAGTAATTTTTGTCAAAAAGTTCCTAAAAACAGACTAAAAGTCAAAAGGCTAAACTGCTTCAACTTAACCAATGCTTGACAACTTGGTGCGTCAGTTTTAGTAACACATATCTCTTGCCTTTTTCCTTACCTTGTGCATCAACATTTTTCCCCAATGTTGTAAGTTCAGAACAAAAACTTTTAGTCAAAAGCTGTGCTTTAACATCAGCTAACTGAAATGCCTGCACTACCTCATACTTGATATTTCATAGGAATACGATGGCAAGAAACACGAAGAGCAGCTGCTCTAGGCACATACTCTGCCGGTGCTTTTAGATGTGCAAGAAGCAATGAAAAAAATCTAGAATATCACTGTTAGGATTTCTAGATAATCACATAAAACACCGTGATATTCATTTTTATCCTTTGACAAAATTTAAAACAAAGAAGAGAGAGCAAGAAGGCTCTATATACATACAAAATACTTTCTGTGGAGAAAAAAGCCATCTTATTTGTCCCATATAGAACACTGTTAGCTGACCTTAACCATCCTGAATACAAGCAATATTGCCCCCTTGCTCCACAGGGACACTTAGGCAAAAAGTGGCGGGTTCTGAGGAGACTTGTCTTAGCAGATGAGCCAAGAGGCCCTTCTTGGCCCCTCCTCTGTAGATATAAATGCCTGAAGGCAGAAGTACATTTAACAAGACAATTCTATCCAAGAGAACCTCTTAAAATTCACCTTTCTTCTGCCATGATTAGCTGCCTGAAAATAAAACACTGAGACTTTCATTCAGCACTCACTGAGCATGAAGTGCTTTCTAAAAGCACTCAGCAGGCACAAGTCTGAGTGACACTGAACTGGGGCTACACCTGGACAGTTTTGAAAGTCTGGTCTCTCCCATTTCAGAACCTAAGTACCTTAAGCCATTACCATGCCCTGTAATTTCAGAATCCTGGCATCTATCCTATTTATTTACATTGGCCCACATCTTACACCCCCAAACAAAATCTGGACTACATCTACCAATTACTTTATCCCCAATAATACTGTTGCTGAAACTGGGCTGAAGTGCAGAACCCTGGAGCCAAGTTAGAAACTTGCACTTCAGTAGTCTTTGAAACCTTATTTTCAAATCCACACATAAAATGTGGTTTTCCTATAGCTGCAGGTCCGATTTGCATAGACTATCCAGAAAATAAGGCATTATTTGCAAATAGTCAAGTCAAGCATGCAATCAAGTCACATACACAAGTTAATCAAGTCAACTGTGCTTAAAGAATATTTTCTTTTACAGTCCTGCTCTCAAGTTAAATACTGCACATTATTCTCAATTATTGTCTTGAAGGATAAGGAAACAAACCCTTGTGTCACAACCACTTTTTTCATTTCTCCTGTATATACAAAGAGGGGACACACAGCCCCACAGGATCCAAATACCATCTCCTCCCTCTTTTTTCAAGTATTTAAAGAGCTGCAAGAGATCAGGTGAACCAAAGTTTTTGACAAAAAACCCCACACTTTCATGGTGCTTTTCGTTCAACCTGTGACCTGATAATAATATTACCTTAGCACTATTCCTTCTCTTTTATTTTAGAAAGGTCAGCAGAGATTAGTATTACCACCCAACTATTTCTCTCCTCCTCCTGTTATGGAATACATTAGTGTCTTCCACTCATATTTTTCCTTCCATGTTCTCCTCTTTCTCTCCCATAGGCAGACAGGATGAAATGTCAGCAAATCATTGTTCCTGGGCAAATCCTCAACCTATACCAAGCAAATTTCTTTAAAACTGTATTTCCTCTTTAAACTGATAGCTTGCTGCTTGAGTTCACATGTGCCAAGTAAGGTACAGAAACTAGCTCAAATTTGTGAGAAAACACAATATGAGAACACTCCCAGAAGTATAAATGTTGGTCTTTTACTTGAGCATACACAGATGAACAGATGAGATGTTAGCATTTCTCCTCCCAAAGCCTTAAATCAGTATTATATTCCTATATCTGGAAGACAGAAGAATGTGACATTCTGAAAATCTTGGTTCACACCTCCAGGACAAGCAGTGTTTATTTTACTCAAAAAGTGCTTGCTTTCTTTCCTGGAAGGTGGAAAGAAATAAGCTTTTGGCATTGGCCTCAACACACAATGGAAGACAAGCAAGGGTTAGTGTTGACTCCCTCCTTTGCTCTTCTGTCTCCATCACCAGAACCAGATAAACTTGTTTATCTGAAGCTTTGTGTTAGGCAAACTAGTAAAGCCAGTCCAAATTGTATATAATGATCATGAAAGTCATGTTTTCTAGGCAACTGTAGAATGCTTTTTTATACATGAGGGTAGCTGATGTTTCACATTTGATATTAAAATTTTATTCAGAAGAGTATATAATTATCACTACAAAGTCAGCTTAATCCACATAAATCGTAGTATGACTCTTGTATCCCTCTCTTTGTTTAATTGTTGGTGTAAGATTCTTGGGCAACTCCCTCATTTTGCTGTTGATCTGCTCCACCTCGGAGAGGGCACGTCTCCTTGATGCATTTCTCATACTTGCAACTTTCATTTTAATTGCTAAGTAGGAGCAGAAGACCTGTGACTAAGGCAAGCTTTAGAAAAAAAAAAGAAATTTCAGGACTACAAAGCAGCTTGGCAATACTGACACTTTTCAAACAGCACATGAACCAGTAACACCCTTATTCACACATTACAAATTAAACCCTTCTAATGACCTGAAATAACCACAAGCAAAAAGGCATCTTACTATTGACAGCATAACTTCACGATGGAGTGATGATGTGCTGTCTATCAGACAAAAGGCACTAAGAGTGGCACCTCCAGCTTTAGTCCAGCAGTTATTCCATTGTTGCATGCGAGAGCCACGCATTCCTCACATACTGTAAAAAGGTCATGACTGAAGTCTGTCCTTACTCACTCACAGCTCCCAGCACAGCTAAAGAGGGAATGAAAGCTATTGTCAGGGGAGCAGAAATAGTAGCAGGCACCTGATTTAAATGTCACAGAGCCACTAGAAAGCATTATTCTAAGTCAGTAAGTACTGCTTCCCACCATCTGTGACATTCCAAAGCTATCTACAAATAAAACACTGGGGCTCTGGTGAGCAAGTCAAGGAAGCAGTGACAATTACTTAGTACAGTAACTGCTTTTTCACTCAGTGCAACAATATTATATAATTATATTATAATATTATTCAAAATCAGTATCCAATATTTGAGAAGAGTAATGCTCAAATATTTAACACTGAGATATAAATTGCCACAGACTAGAAATCCAGTGACTCTACCAATAAGCTTCACTAATGGATCAACTTACTTTAGAGTAGATTTTTAAAAGCTTAGCTTAAGGCCTCTCCATGGTAATGAAGTGGTAACTTTTACTACATCAGACAAATTCTCTAGTACCAAAGGGCTCAGATTCTGTCAGATGCTAACCCCTTCAGTCTCAGTAACAGAGAATGGTATTTTCCTTTAAAGATGCCTCTTCTTGGTAAGATAGTCCCTTGCAGTGATGTAATAATCAGTGTCACGAAGGCAGCACAACTGGATCAGCAAACAATTAAGCCAAGTGAGCAAGAGTTCTCAGTTTTCTTGGATGTGGCATTCAAAAGTCTTTCAGATAGGTATAGAAATACTACATTAATGCGCTACAGTACCGGCAGGGGAGAAGGGAATCACTAACACCCACCAACCTTAGTGATAAAGAAAAGTGCTAGGTATGCAGTATATTTGCAAATAATGTACAAGTCAACATACTCTTAAGAAGCATAAAGACTGACCCTACCATATGTTATTTCAAAGCCTGACTTTAATCCTACGTATTCACATCCAATCCTTCAACAAATGGCTTTTTAGGCTGTTAAGGTGAGTTAACTGCACAGTTCACTTGGGTTTTGAGATTTCTTCCCCCTGTGGAAGAAAAGTGGATCTGAGCAAAACAATCTTTGTCAGCCTCATATATCTTACTATCAGACATTTTGGAAAAAGAGATTAGCAGAAAAGATACATCACTATGGCATATCAAAGCAGTTTTTCCTTAGTTAAAAGTGACCTCATGTATGGTACTTGCCAAAAATGCACTGGATTCAGAAACGAGTGTTGTTTTCTTCATTTGAAAGCAGCACCCTTACACACTCACGAGAAGAAAGAGCTGCTGACTTGTGTACTCAACCAGAAAAAAATCCTGGTATTCAGAGGACAGTTCATACTAACAGCTACCTCACATGTTCTGCCTGGGAAGGAAATAATATTCAATAATGGAGATAAAAGTGGCTGAATAACAGAATCCAGTTTGAAAATGACATCTACCTGCATCTGATTCCTCCAGCAGTGCTTTACCTCAGGTTTATACAGGTAAAGAAGCTGCACTGCTACAACGCCAGCATTTTTTTGTTTAAGCTCACATTTAATTTGAGAGCTAACAAATTCCCACATGGATCACCCCATTTACCAATACTTCTACTAAACTGTACTTGTATGTTTATGTGGGTTTTCCTATGAAAATTTAAAAAAAAAAACCCAAACCAACCAATTTAAAAGTTACAACCTAGCCAGCATTCTCTGCAGCTACTCAGTTCTTACAAATACTCTAATGCCTTTCTTACCCAATGCCGTAAGATGAACTACATCCTCACACGTTTTTCCTGCCTGTGACTTGGTGAAAATAGTTGAGTCCAAATAATTACTGATGGAGAAAGATCATCTGGAGGGTCTATCATGCACCAAGCCTTCAGTCTTTGATGCTCAAAAAAGTAATATTCCCAACTCCTAGAAAACTTAGATTTCCTTAAGCAATTACATATGCTCTACAACACAGGCAACACCACAGACACTCCTGCAGGAGTTGCAGCAGAAAAAAAAAAAAGTGTGTTGCCTTCTCAGACAGTTATGATTTCTTAGGTTCATTTCTGGGAAAAAAAAAAAAAGCAAAGGAGATATGGCGTAAGAACAGAACATTACAAGGTCTGCAGATACCTGACACGGTGGACATCTTATCTGTGAACTCACCTGTCTGGGAGTAAAGCTGTTATTCACACAACTGATGACTAATTATTATTGTGAAAGTCTGAATTTCTAGCCTGAAAAACAGACAAGATGGGACAGAGGCCTACATTTCAGCTGTCAAGAACTGTACACACAAGAAAATCTATGTCTCTAGGACCAAGCTGACAGATTCTTGCTCTGCTTTCCTGTAAGTTGAAATAAATGCTAATTCAAGCACAATAGCAAATATCAAGTTCTATTCAAAGAGTACTGCGTTTTCTTCACTCTTCTGTAACAGAAAAAAAAAGTAATTTTGCTCTGAGACAGAGAGCCTCTCTACTCAGACACGGTAGTACAAAGTGCGAGATTTATACTTCTTATATGCACCAAAATACAATTTAAAATGTCTGTGATATATTATCCTCCTATTAGGTGTGAAGACCTTTACAAAGATTTAAGCAGGGGGAATCAGTGACTAATCTTATAAAGCAACTTCATGCACATCCAGTTGAGAACCATAACTGACAATACCCCGTTCTCATCCTGATGCCTCATAAGGAAACATGAACACTCCAAGGGAATGGCAGAGATGTGAACAGGCTGGCTGGATTTGAGTTGTCCATGCTGCCTCAAATAAAGGCAAGCTGATCCTAAGGAAATGAGAAGCACTGGCAAGTGAGATTACATACCTGGCTCTCTGCACTTTATGTCTGTCAGCCTTCAGGAAGGATGTGCTTTGTAGAGTGCACATTCACGTTGAAAAAGAGTGTGCGTGTCCCCACACAGGCATGTGTTACCCACTATCTGTATAAAATGTGTCCACTTCTGCACATGCATATACTCCATTTAGACCAAACATTTCACTTTTGTTTGACGTTTCTGCTGAAGGACAACAGAAGAACCCTGAAGGACAAAGAGAGTTACAAACGGGCAGGAACGCTGATCTATTTTGAGCAGTCAACATGAACTACCTGAAAGCCTTGTTAGAGGGTCCCTAAAGCCTATTAAAGGTTTTGGCTGAGGCAGATTTAAACAAGATTCTGTAAGCATTTGCAAAAACAGATTTGATACCAGCAGATGGGCTGCGACTCTAGTAACAGACCTCCATCTGTCCAGAAACCAGCTCTTCACTCTACATGCACACGGTATTGCAAATGTAGCACCAGCAAGGCTTAAAGAGTAGAACAATTTCCTGCAAAGCACTTCAAAAGTATCCATCATCTTTAAATACCCCTATTCTCACAAGAGACTTCACAGCACCTTTTTTTCTCCATAAGCAAGTGATTTTCCAGAGAAAAGAAACCTATTCAACTGCTATTTCTTGAAAGCCCTTAATTGCTGTTCAAGTGACAGGAAAGATATTTCCCTTTCCTGAAGTGATGCTGAGCAGAAGAGCAGACTGGAAATTGTCCTTGAACAGGATACATCTCAGTTTTTCACCCAGTAACTGAGAATCTGTCCACGTAATGTAATTTAGGTGACTTACCAATAAGGTCCGATACACCCTACATGAAACAGCATTTGGATAAGCCATAATATAGAAGATACCAGACCTCTGAGTTAAATGCATACAGTGCAAATACGGAGATCTCTTCTTCTGCCTAACACCTGCTTGTCCCAAGCACAGGAACTGTGACCACATCACAAGGTGATCATTTGTCCTCTCAGACTGCAAATCTCTTCTTTCCCCACTTCCTTCCATACTCACACATATGGAAATTAATTTAAGACTAAAGCCATGCTCATCCTCTGCAAATACACTCCCAATCAGTAACCAATTTACAAATCTGAGAGCAAGCAGAAAACATGCTGTGTGCTCTTCCATGATGGGAAATAGACTCACCACCCAGAAAATGGAAGACAAGCTTTATATGAAGGATATTATTCCCTATTGGCTCATTATAGGATTTCCCTAAATTTGGAATTATCTGCTGCTGGTGATTTCATATTTCAGTATTTCCCAAGTCCTCCGACTTCTCTGCTAAATCTATTATTAGCAGGGTGTTTAAGCACATTACCCACCACCATCTTGCAAATACTGAAAAAATACTGGATTTTAAAGGCAGATTTTCTTTATCCAACCATCCATAGCTGATCCATTTCCTGCAACTGATAGCGTAGATCAAAATTTACCTATTTTTTGCCCACTCAACTGTTTAGATGTGGTATACATAGAGTATGGAGAACAGTACAGTCTATGGGACAACTATTTAGCAGCACGTGTAGAGACAGCCATCAGTTCAAAGATTCCATGTAAAACATGAGTATTTTTGCTCATGGAAGCTTGCTTTTTAAATGAGCTGTTTCTAGAGGCCAAAACCTTCCCGAGCAGCTTATACTGTCTAGTTTCAATCCTGCAATTAGGAGGTTTTAGCTCCAGATTAATTAGTAGACAAAGCCACTTGAAGACTTGGAATGCCTATGGTTAGGAAATCATGATCTTCCTTCAAAACATGAGTTGACACAGCACATATGGCTTCGTGTCAAAATCATAGGAGTTAATCACAACCTGACCAGTTAACCTGAGTCCCTCAGCCTGTCACTCTGCTCCCCACACTTCAGAAAAATATATAATTATATACTGCATGATTCAGTATGTGTTTACAACTGAACAATTGTTAAATTGACTATACAGCCCCTTGAACAAATTTCTAACACACACCCAATTTATGATTCATCTTAAATTCAGCGGTTACGCATGATTTATTCTGTCCTACAGCCACGATATTCTTCATGGCTTAACTGCCCTCAAAGGTGGTGTGATTATTAGTCCTTTTCCTGTTCGATGGGAAAACTTGGCATTTCTGTTTCACAAGAGATTCATCTACTTGTTATTTCTGCCCAGCTTCAAATGCTTACCAAGCTTATGTTTTCTGACTGATCCAAGCAAGTGAATGGGGTTTGGAGTGCAAAGAAAGACCCTCACCACACAGAACAAAGCTTCAGTATCATTTGACAGCAGCATGAAAAACCTGCAAGAGCGATTTCTACACCTCCTCAGCAGACCTTCCACACAAAACAGACTGCCTGATCTATAGTGAAGACAAATAGATGGTCCATGATGTAACAGATTTGATTTAGCTTCACACACCAGAACGGACAAAGAACTCCATCTGATCACTATCTGCACTCCATAATGTTTTGGTACTTGGAGAGATTACAGGACAGAACAAGCTACAGAAGATGGCATTGCCAAAAAAACAGGAAAAACAAGACAGCAGCACCTCCTCCCTTGATATAATACCAAGCCTGCTATCACCAAAAAAACCCCAGAGTTCTGGGAAGTTTTGCTTTGTCTGGATGATAAACATCCATACTAGAAGGACAAAAAGCCATATTACACCCTTGGGCTGCGTAACAAAGGCACACTAGCAGAAACTTCTCCTCTACAGGCCTAGAAACTGAGAGGGAAGTGATTTACAGAATCATCCTTCTTTCCCTTTCTTTGAAGAACATTCCTATGAATAGGAATGCAAAGCTAGTCAGACTGAGCACATACACAGGTAATGCCCATGTACAAATTATATTTGCTGTATTGGAACAGAACCAAGCAGAAGGTCACATTAATCTCTGAAGCCACTGCCCAGTGAGGGATTAAGTGAAAGGAGAATAGAAGGATAATATAACAGCACTTGAATCTTTTATTCATGCAACTGGACCAAAGGGAGCTAGACCAGTTAAAGAATGCATCAAATTTTGCTGCCTTCACAATCAATCTGATGATACCATGTACGACAGCTTAACTCTGTAATTGTTACTGCATGGAGACCCAAGAGAACACTAATTACAATTGCCTAAAATAAACAGAAACACCAAACTGACACCAAAAAAAAAAAAAAATCCTCCCTTCGAAACATTAGAGCTCAAGTCTTATATAATATAGTTTGCATACAATATACCAAGTTTCATCCTTTCCATATATGTCTAGAACTTTGACAACAATCCAGATTTTCTTCCAGTCCTGAATACAGTATTTCAGTTTTATTCTTGCAAACTTAAGAAAATGGGTATGTTATTTAAAAAGTAATATTTCCATTTTCAGTATACAAATGGCATAAACTTCTAGGAGAAAAATCAGCTTTTATAAAAAAAATTTCACAAATCTGTGTGAAGAAAAACATGTGCTGAACCTCTTCAACTCCTATTTCCACCTTTCATTGATAACTAAACACTTTAGAGATTATTCATTGATACATCACATAGAAAATTCATAAATATAACACTTAAAAAAGCCCACTTGGACAGTAGTCTGAAACAGATTTCAAAACTTTCAAATGTTTTACCAATAGTTTCAAAACATCCTCCCATAAACTTTGCTTACAAAATACTGAATTTGAATGATAGTTTATCAAACTGGACCAGTTGTACTGGTTTACTTCAAGTTGCATACACACTTACCTAAGAAAAATTAGTAGCAGCAATCAGTGAAGCATCAAGTGTTCACCACTTACAGAAATACCCATTTTGGTATTAATGTATAGACGCAAGCCGGGAAAAAAAGGAGGGGAGGAACAAAACTTTACAGTCTTGAGATGGAAATCTTAGAGACAGGAAAATGTATTATCTTCTTAGTCCACAGTGGGAAGTTATCCATAGATTCCTCACTGTGCACAAAAGCACAGAAGCTGCAATCAAGACTTCACCAGAGAGCTGAGAGAGAAGAACAGAAAGAGAGTGTGCCTGCACTAAAGCACACATAGGCTGTTTCAGCCAAGGAAGAAATACCCAGCTTACAGACAAAGGAGCAGTCAGGAACATTAGAAACTTTCACACAAGAAAAGTAAATTAAAAAATCATTACAGACACCAAGCCTTGCTGGCAAAACTAAGGGTTTCAGTGGACCATTACTTATCAATTCCAGAAGAAAAGTACTTTTTCCTCAAGTAATTGTTTCACCATTTGGTTTTACACTGCCAACCCTTTTTCCTCCGTGTACCCAGACACTGAATATTAACCCAGTTATTCAGGGGGAAATAAACGCATAGAACCATTCGCAGACTGCATTTTAAAAGGTATAGATTAAAATTTTGAGCTTAGGCAAAAAATTTAACTGAAGACAGCTGGCACTAACCTAGCCTTTGCTTCCTACCATGCTGATGAGTGACTTCTCCCATTTTCTAGGGATCTTTTACAATAATTACTTGTGTAAAAGTTCCTGTAAGACTTCACCCTTGATTTTACCCCATCAGTCTAAAAACAGGCAATAAAAAAACCCAATTTCTCCCACTGACAGATGGGAAGGGGGAAAAAAGGAAGGTGAAGGAAACCCAAACTTTCCTGACCCAGAAGTCACACACAATTTACAGTTGCTCTATATATCCAGGTGCCTGCTGGTGACTAAGTAGAGCTTTTTTCACACAGCAAAATCTGAATTCCACAAATTCTTTGAAAAGAGTTGGAAGACTTTATACCTTGGGGTTCCAAAACTATTATTAAAAGCAATCTCTCTTTTTAGATGCATATTACTTCTTGGCACAAACATTGTGTTGTTTGTTGATGTTTTTTTTTTTAAACTGGCATTTATACCCTATCACTGAAAATACATCATAAGCCTTGAAATGAATGCTGTCTACATAAAAAGTAAATATATCTATCTATATATATATATTTATATAAAAACTATTAAAGTCTAGACAGGCAATAGTTTCTCTTCCATTTCTCCAAAACCACTGAAGAGGGAAGCAGAACAAACAGATTTTGCATCAGCAGCAGACTTCCCAACCAGCAGTTCATATTACGGTGAGAAGTTAAATTCTGTGATCTTCAGCTCTTTAATAGTCTCAAAGCAAAGGCAGTGGGTGGGACGGAATCAGTGATAATTAATGTGTCTATCAAGGAGTTCAGTTAATGTCAAGTACAAAAATATTTTCTATAACATTGCAAACTATATTCTGCACTGCGCAAGCACCAGGGAAATTTCCACATACCACATTAAATTCAATTTGCTGATTCTCATTAATACTGAGCAGCTGAAGACACAAATTCCTTCAGTGTCTGACAATATCACAAAACTATGGGCTTTGCATTGAAAAATGCTCTTTTCAACTATTCTGTGTGAGGCCAAAGAGCACACACAGCACACATGGTAGTATCAACAGAGCACAAGACTCTGACGTTGAGGGAAGCAAGAACAAAAAGAATGCCTCTTATTATTGCAGAATGTCCTTCCCTTCTTAAGTTATATGTTTCTCATCTGTAAAAGGAATCCAATTATTTACGTCTCCACAAGTTGGTTTTTGTTGTGCTTTTCAAGTGATGCCATTTAAAATGACAGTTTATGTACATATTTCACTATTTTACCTAGTAGTATCTTTTCACTTTTCCATTCACCTAAAACTACAACCAAAACTGTGATATCACCAAGGTGTTCCTGTCTTTTTCTCCTCTCTTCCTGAGCAGCTATTTTTACTCTAGAGTCATATGCATGAAAATTTATTCCCTTGATAACTTGACCATCCATCATTTAATCCCTCCTCCATCAATCTGAAGAAAAGGGAATACAGATTCCATGACACAAAGGATGAAAAAACAAGGAAGGAACTGCAGCTGGAACCAGACAGCTGTTCTTCTCTGAACATCAAGTCAAGCCCACGTGGATGCACACATGCGCTTCAGAGGCAGATCACAAAAGATTTCTTATTAAGCTTTTGGGCTTTTTTTTTAAAAAAAAAAAAAAAAAGAGGGTTAAAGAAGTTCTCAGTTTGGAAGAGCTTCCCATTTCTGTGGGTTTAGAAACTTAAGCAATGTTTAATACAAGAAGTACTAAACTGGATCAGGCCAGCTCTCCCATCCCCTTTCCTGGCAATCACCAGCTTATCGAGTTCCTGAGCTCAAGCTGCACAGTCAAATCTAATAGTCACTAATGGTCTCTGTTCTGTTAACTTCTCTAATCCCCTTCTGAGCACATTTACACTTTCACTCCACATGACATTTTGTTCCAGTAACACAGCTGCAATTAAGCAGTTCACAAAGAGTATTTTCTTTTGTTTACTGTAAGACAGAGACTTACTTCTCAAATTTCACTAGAAAAGAACATGCTAAAGGTCTTGAAGGACCCAGTCACGCCTCCAAGTCGCCTGACTTTTATTAAACACCAGTAAATGTTTGCAGCTACCGAAAATAAAAGAAAACGTTTTCTTCCAACAAAAGCAATCAATCTTCCAGTATACTAAATATTTTCTCTTCTTAAGGCATTGCATTGAAATAAAATTTCAAAATCAATATAAAACCACTTTTAGGATTTTCCTTAGTATTTTGCAATGAAACAACAAAAAACCGGGCTTAATTTTCTCTTCCTTTACCCACCATATTCCTCAAATGCACAGAGGATAGAACTGCATCACAGAGCAAGGAAAAACAGAAAAATTGTTCTTACCAAAACTGTTTGCCAATAGATTAAAACAAAATAATGTGATACAATGGTATCAAAAAACCTCTGAAAACAAGATTAATTAAAAAAAAAAAACAAACTTAATTTTTATAATGCATCACACTTCTGAAACACCCGAGTCTTGTGCCAGCCATGGTGAGGACACACATTTTAAACTGACATGAAGGAGCTTTACACAGCTATTTCAGTAATTCAGTTCTACGTGTTAGCCCATGTGCTTAAAGCTCCAGGCTGATTTGGCTGTTCCACACATGTGATAACCAAACTGCAAAGCCACTCAATAAATGAGTCTATATTTCTGATGAAACAAACTTTCAGCACTGCCAGCTAGCAAATCTTTTATAATCAGATAATCTTTAAATTCTTTATTAAGGTCATTCAAGGGATTCAATGACAGGGCACCCTGAAAAAAGAAGCTGTTCAAAATTTAAGGTTCTTGAATATTAGCTTGTTTTGCTACGCATGTACTTGTCAGATTACAGCATCAGAAGAAACCTCTTTCAGGAAATCTAAGTCTAAAGTTCTGGGGTTCCTCAAAAACGGATAGTGCGTATTTCTTGCAGTTCTTATTAAATGGATCACTATAACAGACGTTCCAGACAAATTTCTGATTTTCAGAGTCTGAACAACCTTACAAATAAAAAGGCGTAAGAGGATAAATAGTTCTAAAAAACCTACAGAAAAACAAGAAAACAAACAAAAAACCACACGATACACATCAGATAATTATTAACCCTTGAAGACCTTAAACATAACCACTAAGCTGGGAACACCAAAAGTACTTGCAGCTATGAAGGTCTGAAAACTCATCCCAATCGTTACGAGGAAGAAACCTCAGCGCACAGAAGCCTCCACCACCAGCACAAGAGATAAGGACATTCTCGTAAAGCCCATAAACTTGAACTAGAGGGAACTGAAGGTGTCCCAGCACACCCTGAACAAGCCCAACTCCTTCTTTCTCCCCCCACTTCTTTACCCCACCTTCCTTTTTTTCCAAACTGTCTGCTCCTCCAAAAAATAATGGTTTTCTAACACCGTCTTCACAAGCTAGACATTCTTGGTCAAAATTTTCCAGGTGCTGTACAGGTATTCTAGCTACCTCGTAAAATGATTTCTTCCTTTTTCAGATACAAGCCATTTAACAGCCCACAACTGCTATTCTTGTACAGAGCACTGCAATTTACAGACATACACTGCATTGTCTACTGTAATGTTATGTATCAATAAGGATATCAATAGCATTTGTATTCCACTTTTATCCCACTGAAATTTCCAGTGAAGTTAGTAGGGAGAGTCTGATAATTTTTCAGATTGTATCAATTCAGATGCTGACCACAAGTGTCAAAGTTATTTTTATGGAAAAATATTACCAAAATCTTAAGTTTTCCCTAGGCTGCAACATTTTTTTTTAATATTTCAGTGGATTCAATAGATGTGCTTTTATTTTTTGCTGCCACTTTCTGTACAGTTTTCTAACACTAATTAATTAGGTGAATGTTTCTGCAAGTGCTTTTGAAGCTCTGTCTCTAATGGTTAAGAGGAAAGCCCTTCAGGTGCAGGGCACTGGTCTAAGAACAGAGAAAAGACGATTGAAGATACACGAAAAATCTAAAATACAGACTCTATGAAGGCTGGACAGAATCTCTTTCCTCCTAGAAACCTATCCAAGATAAATCCTTTACCGAAAAGTGCAGAGGGAGCTTATTAACCAATAAATCTCTGAATAATGCATGCATACAGGCAGTACTCTCTTATTTCCTAAATGTCAAATTAATGGGAAGAAGTCCAATTTCGAGACTTACAGAAGTTGAAAGCAAACTGGCTTCAGAAGAACAAACAAAAAATGCACCTCAATCACTGAAAAATAGTTAAAACACACTAAGGCACTTAAAGAAACACCCTAAAAAAACCTCTGACGGAGAAACCAGTACTTATCACCTGGTGAAGCATCCCATTCAGGAAGTTACACACAGTCTTTAATTAGGCTGCTGGAGGGATAGCTCCACATAAACCTAACCACACCATTGTCCAGTCAGTGACACGTACTACAGAGATGTCTCTCAAAGCAACACGTGTGCTGTTCCTCACGGACACTAAAAAGCAAAGCATAAAAGCAGCACCTGGACAACCATATCGACCACTTGCTTGCCTGGGATTCAAACTCCCAAGTTAATTCATTGAAGGCAAATACAGCTTTGCACTGACTTGAGCAAAGAGAGCTATTATTCCACTGGCCATAATCCTAAGCACTAGGAGGGGATTTTCCACCCACTGATTTTACAGTAAAGGTACTAAAAGGCAAAACTTCTGCGCTATTTCCCATCTCTAACTCTTCTCTGTTGAAACACTAAACTCTCTGAAACGAGAAATGGGTAAAATCAGTAATAACATAATGCTGGCCCTTGATGAATTGTGGTGAGAGAAGAAAAATCAGCAAGATATTTCACAGTACTGATGATGTGATGAGCAAACTAGGTAGAAAAGTTAGACTATCTATGTATGACATGGTTAAATATCCACATGCTTCATTTTTTCAGCCCTCTATTGCTTAAGGCAATATCCAAGTCCAAATCTATCATCATTTAAACCAGGCATGACTTTGCCAGGAAGCACAACTATTTTTTAACAGCTGAAGTTTCAGACATTAATTTAGCTCTCTTTTTAGTCCATTTCATCTTTTAAAGTAACAATATATAGAAGTGGTTAGCAGAAAAAGTCAGCAGTCCCATCAAGAAAAATGGAACACATTCAACACCAAATAGGCTTGCTTACAAGTTTGAAATTTTGTAGTTAATATTTCAACAGCACTGTTCTACAGGGTAAAACAGACATGGTTTTATGAGCCAAGTCCCATTACCTTTCCCTGGTGACCCTAAGAAAGCCCTGGAACCATGTGCATCACAGGTTTATTGGGGTGGGTTTTTACGCCCTCCATGTAGCCATTCATGTCTATGTGAAAATTGGAAAAAACACAGTGCAATATGCACACACTCTTGAGATGCTGAAGAAATTAATATTAAAAAGGGAAAAATCCTCATCTGAAACATAAAATTAATCACTGGGAACCAATTCCCCTGTGCAAACAGGGAGCTGCAAATGAGAGTGTCTATAGCTCTAGAGATTATGAGATAAACCGTGTTCTGTCTGTACTCAGCAATAACTTAGAAAACCTTTGCACTCAGTTCCTTGGGTTTTTTCTCTAACAGGTTTCGAGGGCCTGCCCACTACATGAGCACAAGACTGGCTGTCACATGAATAAAAGTAGAGACAGACTATAGAATGGACATGAGACTCGGGGAAGCCTCCACCTCCAAGCATGCAATTTTACCACGAAAATTATTTACTTTAACAAATCTTTATGCCTTTCAATGTCTGTTCTGAAACAGCACTTAAGTCAACAAAAAATGCAACAATTTCAACAACACTGGCATAACTATGCTACTGCAATGAACTAGTATTTATTGTCAGTTTCATACAGCACACAGCATGGTGCTAGAGAGCATCAGCTGCACCTACATACATACATAGATGTAGCCAAAACAGCCTTTACAGCTGTTGTGAAACTGGATATGAAACACGGGAGAACCTGGTATTTCTACTGACTTTATCCAGTTAAAGAGTTTAGCTTTCATTATGATGAAAAGTACATAAAAAAATTAGGGATTTGTATGCTCTAACAGCCTTCTCCCCTTAACAAATAAAACTGGCTTACTAGGAAAAGTCTGACAGGAAAAAGCCTCTTTTTAAGTTCTTTTGCTTGAGAAATAAACAAGAGTTTCCCAACAAGCTCAGCATCAATTTCAAGCTTACAGCACAAGTATGTCACCTGCAACAGCACTGCTCAAGAAAAGTCACCCATAAAGACTTCCAGCTCCAGATCTACTTTTCTAAATAAACCAGACTTCAGATACGCCACTTCCAAGGTACCTCTCTGCACATGTCTGAAGCCAAGTACCCACACTACATACAAATACTCAGAGAAGATGTCCACACCACATGAAAGCCATTTTCAGATTCACTTTCAAAAATTTCAGCAAGCTCTATAGATTGTTCCCTCCCATATTTCTCCCACAGATACAGACAACTGCTCTTTAGGAAGACAACTTCCAAGAAACGCACACAAATTTTCAGCCAGAGCTGGATAAAGAAACTATGAAACCCCCGAAAACGATGTGCTTCCTCTGACAAGGCAGAAGCACCCAGACATTAAAAGTCTCAAAGTCTGCTAAAAAACTGCGATGTTTTTGACAACATCTGATTAGTTCATGAAGAGGTTTGTGTTCAGTTCCAAGTTAGTGCACTTAAATTTTCATGATTTTTAGCTTCTCCCCATGCTTTACTTCTAGCTGCAAACCAGGAGATAAAGCTTTCCTCTCTCTTTTCCAAGTGCCCCATCTCACCTAATTTAATGACCAACTGTTTGAAGCAGGAACCACGAGCTGACACAGCACCTAGTCCTAAATCTGACATTACCCAAACACCTGCGAATCCTTGATAATACTCGATGTCCTGCAAAACTACAGTATTCCCTATAAATACCAGCGAACAAAAATCAGCAGTTTTAACAGCAAGTCTCCTTCAATTCTTGATCTATTACTTGCAGACATTTCCACGGCATATTAAATTTACACATAAAAGATAAAGGACAAATGAAACCCTGAGAACAAAGCCTTCCCACGTCTGTTATTCTTTCTACAGAGTGTCACAACTGGAGCAGATCTCTATCCTAACCAATTGGATTTCAAATTCACAGGGCATATCATTGTCCCAAGGCAGCCTACTCAATTCATTCCCTTTTATGAAAGCATTTTAATAGATAATGATGCACAAAGAACATGCCTGGTTCCTCACCAGGTATTTAAGTGGCAAAGGAGAAAGAGAAGCCCGGATGAAATAAAAACGGCACCAAAGAGTCGTCTTGTGCCCTTCCCATCTGTAAATGCCAGCTTCCTTCTCTGTACTTCAGGAGGAGGTGGGGCTGGGAAACACTTCTTTCAGAAGTTCCACCCTTCTTTACAGATGCACAGATTTCATTAATAGTTAACTGGTGACATACAACATTAACTTACTCTGGTATTCACAGCTTTCCATCCACGCTTGTCCCATGGTAAGCGACAGCTTGGGGCAACTGCTTACAAGTATTTTCTGCACCATGACACACTACCCCAAGACTTGCTTTTCAATCTTTTGGTCTCACTGACTAGCTCACTTTGAAACAGCAAAATTCCAGTCAATTTTTTTCTGTAAGCAAGGAAAAAAAAGTGACAGACTGTCAAGCTGATAACCAACACTCCTCCCAAAAATGCAGCAGGCAGAGCAATACTTAATGTACTTAGGGTTAACAAACTAGAAACGGTGAAATCACTTTGAGTTTTACCATCAGTGGACTAAAGGTTCTAGGCTTGTCACACAAGTAAACTGGAAAGCTCTTCCGAAGAAAATCATTCCTCGTAAGGAGCTGACCTTACTCTTGTTCAGGTTAATAAGTCTTCAGAGGTGCTCTGGAACAACCACCACAGAAGCTCTTGAGTGCAAGGTCTCCTTCATTGTGAAGAACTTTGAACAAGAGAATGTCAATATTAACAAGGCCCTCTGGGCCATAACGTCGTGTATTTCAACATATAAATATTTGAAGCCATTTAAGCACAGCAGCATTCAGAGACCTCAGTGATAAAGAAGAGCTTTGTGAAACTGACAGGCACTTCAACAATAAACTCCATTTAAGAGTCTGCCCAGTCTCATTTTATCTAATTACTTACCTCCCTTGCAGGAATAACATGCTATTAAGGTTTGCTGATTAAGATTTGAAGGCACTTTGAAGATTTATTGTGCCATACAACCACTAATTATTATTGTTCATACCTGCATTTGGTTGGGAGAAAAATAGCTATGTGCCAAATAATTTCTGTTTCACATGTAAAAATAAAAATATTTGCCCTGCTGTACTCTTTAAAAAGTAAATAGCTAAAAGACTGCATTTTTACTTTCAGGCCTTCTCTGTGATAGTCGGTCTGTAGGAACCACGTGGCTGAAAAAATCCCACCATAAAGGAAAAAAAAAGCAAAGACACTACAATATCCTGCCACCTGTAACATTTGTGCCCAGGTAGCTTCTCACTCTCAGGAATGCAATCTCCTCCCTTTCCTAGGCTTCCTCACTACTTCCCTTCAAGGCACTGAAAACGACAATGCTAGGCACAAGTTATCACAGGCTCACGAAGACCAGTCACAGCGGTTATTTACCACTCATCCACACAGTCCATTTTTACTTTCAAAGGAGTGTGAAGCTGTAAATAGACTACTGGGTCACATCCTTTCACCAGGCTCTGTTATCCTTCTGAAAATACATGCAGTGTACTCACTTATGCTTTAACATTCAGCCTAACCTTCTCACACAGACACTTCCTTGCTCTCCCATCCACTCAAATGTCCTTGAGCCTGCGGTTCTCACAGCCTTCAATTCCACTCAACAACAGTCTCAGAATTAAGATTTTTTTTTTAAATTAAGCTGTTAGAACAACACCCTGTGATACAGCCTGTCTCCTTTTATATCTGGTATATTCAAAAGTAGCTACTTTTAGTGCACCTTTAACTTAAAAAAAACAAACAACTACACTCTGATTAGGAAAAAATCAATATAAAAACCCCAAACTAAATAAGGTTCATTTTTTTATCATGCACAAGCAAAAGAAAAAAAAAGGAAATGTCCTATTATGGAAGGAATACATTATGTGCCTTTCCACTCACCAAACAGGGTTGCTACGTTAAAAATGAGTAATAAAGTATCTTTAAAAGTTAGACTGTATGTTTCTCATTTTTCTCTGTCCTGCTGTCATCCTCTTCTTTCCTTAACTTACTGCTTAAATTCTAGAACTGTTCATGGAAAGACATGCTTGTTGGCAGATAAAAAAAAGACACTTCAAGTGAAACACATCTGCTCCATGTGAAAGCTGAACAGATATGTCCGATTGACAGCACTAGGAGTGGTAGCAAATTCTGTTGTAACTGCACTACCTAAAGATCCTATGACTAGATTTACTCTTTCCTCATCAGTATTTCTTGCACAAGATCCAAATTGTTTGTTTTCCCATTTGTACCTCTATCCTGGTTGATTCTAACTCTTGCAGAAATGTCTTTAGAACGTATTTCTGGCCATCCAAAGACAGACTTCAGTCAGAGGCCTGGTGCTTAATGTGAGCACCGATTGCAGTCCTGCTCTGGAATGGGTACTAAATGTTACCATTTCACTAACCTGAGCCCAAACAAATGACCTGGGAGTCATGACACCTCAGAATATATATATTCAATAGCAGCTTTCTCACATGAGGAAAGGAAAACGTCTGTGCATTCTGACCCAGTTTTGCTGCACAGTTTCACAAAACACATCCTCTTCCCTGAAAAGGTTTCGGGAACTGATCACAGCTACTGCCCCAGCTAGTTCCACATGCAAAGACTTTCATATTCCCTTCTCCAAAACTCACACCTTAATAAGATGGCTAGACACAGATTACCTGCAACCAACCTTACAGTTTCCATGTCCTACATTTACTTCTGATCCTACCTACAAAACCAAACCGGTTCCCAAATGTTTCCCCAGTAAACAGGAGGGGTACAGAACAGCTCCTGGCGGTTCCCTATGAAGTCACTGCCTTTGTTGTTTTAAACATGCAATTTAAAGAGAATGACACAATCTAGAATATGAGAGAGATTATCCTGCGGTCTGCGGAGGTGTCGATTGCTAGGAGATAAAAAGCCAATGAAACCTACGCTATTTCTCATCACTGGCCAACAGATTTAGCCTTCATTTCTGCTCCTCCAAAAACGTTAATGAGGAAGAAGTTTCCTCTCTGTTAATAAGTCCGAGGGCTGCGGGGGTTGCTTTGTTTGGCTGGCGCAGGCAAACCCAAGCCCTTCTCGGCCGGCAGAGCGTGTCCCGCTGCTGCCGAGCGCCCAGTCCGACCCCACGGGACCCGGGCTGGAAGTCCCGGTGGGAGCACCAACATCCCCTGCGGCTCCGTGCGGCCTTTCTTCACCTCTCTCACACCCCGCCGCCGGCCCCCCCGCGATCCGAGAAGCGAAGCCAGGCGCTAACGCCCACCGGCGGCCATCCCTCCGGGAGAGCCCCCATCCCTCCGGGAAAGCTCCGCTCGGCGGAGGCCGCCGCCGGGCTCGCTGCCCCGCTCGGAGCGGGGGCCGCGCACCTACCGCCGCTCTAGAGCCGCCGGCCGCGCTCGCAGGGCGGCGATGGAGCCCAGCAGCGCGGAGCTTCCCCCGGAGCGGCCGCGCAGGGCTGCGCTGGCAGCGCGGGCAGGGAGGCAGCGCGGAGCAGCATCTCCTCCCCGCCGGCCGCCAGACCCGGCGCGGAAAGGGCGGGAGCGGCGGCGCTCCCCGCCCCA
>VZTF01003561.1:4661658-4823753 GCA_013397755.1 Cnemophilus loriae | reverse complement strand
GCCTCTTTTTTTTTTTTTTTTTTAAGGCTTCTTTTTCCACTTCGAATGTGAGGGCCACTGTGGGAACCCACTGCCCACTTGTGCAGTGGGGTTGGAGCTTCCCCGGTGGGTTCCTCTGGAGTTTCTGTGGTAGCTCCCTCCTTGGTGGAGACAAACTGTGGAAGAGAAGAGTCACAGGGCAGGGAAAGCACTTTTAGTCGCAAAGAATAATGCCACCAGAGATGTGGCCCCAAATTCGGGCTGTGTGAAAATGAACTTCCGGAATGATAGTCTGGAAGAGTAACTTCTATTTGGAAAAAAAAAAAAATTAAAAAATTGTGAAAACAGTTGCTTTAGAGTAAACAAAAATGTTTGACTGTGACTGTTTCCTAGTGAAATACCAATTGCTTTGTATTAACTAAAGTATTAAGGACTCAGCATAAAAGTCGGTCTGCCATAACTAATAGTGTCAGGGACTTTGTGTAACTCATAACAAAAATAAAGATGAGTAGTAAAACTAATTTACATAGTAAGAGGCTACAGTAATCTGAGAGGTTGTTAGTTATGTAATTTAAATATCATTTTCTTGTAATACAAGTTCTTTAAGTTGATAACTATCTACTTACATTTTAAGGTGAACTGAGCGTATTGGTATCCACACTTCCAACAAGAGCTCATTTTGGTCCCTGTACATTTATACATTCTATGGCACTTCCTCTTTCTACAGGTTAGTGTCTCACTGAAAGGGAATTTTTTATAGGTGTTACTGATCTGTAACAGATTTTATCCTAAAACTCTGCTTCCACACTTCAGATCAATTCGTAGTAGCCGTAACCCATGCCCCTGTATGTTCTGTCTTCACTGTGTTTGAAGATGGGGCACAGGCAGAACTCTTTGTAGGAATATGATTTTTTGGAAAGATGCATTATTAATGCAAGTAAACAGAATGAGTGAAGTGGGACTTGGGGATGTGTTAAAACCCAGCCTACATAACAAGGCAATATTGTATCCTTGTACTACAATATGCCTCTGAATATAGAAATCTCCTCCCCAGAGAGTCATCTCTCTTAAAAGACTGTAAATTTGATTGTAATTTATTTTGCTCAAAAGAAGATTTAGTTCCTTGTTCTTCATTCTACTAATGAGCATCTGTTTGGGACAGCATTTTCCTTGGCCTTGTAAATGTATGTGAATGCCTTAATAATTATCTCATTAGACTATTTGATTATATTTTTAATGAAACATCTTCAAGAAGGAAACTTGGAACTTAGGATCAATGAAAAATATAATTACCATCTTCACCTACTGTGCCTTTTACAGGGATGCAAATACATGGAAAACATTGTCATAACTTTAGGAACTTCTTACATCACTGGCTAAAAGATAGACATAGCATGTCGTGCAC
The DNA here is from genome assembly GCA_013397755.1 of Cnemophilus loriae. Classification (NCBI taxonomy): domain Eukaryota; kingdom Metazoa; phylum Chordata; class Aves; order Passeriformes; family Corvidae; genus Cnemophilus; species Cnemophilus loriae. Next base: position 4,822,369 of record VZTF01003561.1, on the reverse strand, counting down.
AAACACTGAAGCCTTGGAATGCCTCCACTGTGGAAAAATGGAATGGCTTTTGTCAGTGTGGTGCTTCTGGATTTGTTGTGAGCAGAACATATTTACTGCAAAGATTGACATTCCAGCACTTAAGAGATTCCTGAGTGTGACTTTTTCCTTAGCTGCTCAGAGAAAGTTTCCGTGCTAACCAGAGCTGCAAACATTAAATTTTCCTCTGAAGAGATCGTCTGGCAAATGAATGTCCTCCAATTACTCCACCATCAAAATTTTGCATCATTTACTTATAGCTTATGTTTAATGTACTGCAACTTTGCTTAAGAAAAAAAAAGAAAAGAAGCCAATTTATATTATCTACTGTTTATGTTGAAACTTCCTTAATAAAAAGTTGTGCCTCTATCTATGCCTAAACTGGGAGATTCAAGAGCACCTCCAAGTTCCTGTTTTGGGATGCATGTCTGGCCACACCTTGACTGCATATTAGGACAAACCTGTACATAAACTGGACAGAACCCTCTCTTAAGCTCATGAATATGGGCAACTGAGAATCAAAAATTGTGTGGCCTGCTGCAATGTACATGTAAAGTTCAGTTTAGAGGCAGACTAAGTCTGACAATTCACGCTTTGCAACTAAGGAAAACCATAAAAAAAAAAAAGAAAGGAAAAGAAAAAAGCTCAACATAGGTGCATCTTACAGTAATTCACACACAAGTCCTTGGCCCACAAAGCACCTTCTGTTTGTCTGTGTTAGGTGTTGTCCTTATATTATTTAAAAGATCCTAAGAAAATTACATGAGTGGCTCAGAAAGAAGCAGCAAAGAGAAAGAGCTACCACAAAGATTAAATCTCAGGGAAATATTAAGAAACTACAGTGACTGTCTGGGATTTTCCAAAGCGACAATTAATTTTGGGCGTTCCCTAGTTTTGGTGCACAAACGGGGACCTTATTTTCAAAAATTACAGCACAAGTGGTATCTGAAGTTTTGCAGCTTGATTCACAGATCCCTTTAGAACTACTGGCCATTTGATTTTCTTTGGCTAAATGACAATCGAGGGATAGGGAAAACACTGCCTACAAACATTTGATGAGGCTCAGTGCCAGTGGGAGGAAGTATTTTCTGTCCCCATCTGCAATGAAATCCATTTGTAGGCTAATGCCAGTGAAGTCTGTGGTGCTCTTGTTGGCCCTATATCAGTACAGTTGCAAAAAGGAGGCCTGAGATATATTTGGGAGTATAGTTACATTGGTACCATGTAAAAAATAAAAAAGAAAATAGGAAGTTTACTAGGAAAGTAGTTGTTACATCGAGACTTACAGCTCTTGAGGATAATCTTCAAGAAAATCTAATTTACAGGAGCTAATTAGCTCTAGATACTTAAAACCAGACTGGTTGAAATAGTAGTAAACATAGAGTAGGGAACAATCTTGCCCAGACAGAAACTACTTGTTCAAACTGGTCCTTTCTGCAGTTAACTTTGGAATCTATTTTGTTTAGAAATATTACAGTGAAGAGTTAAATCAGAGCAGCGGAAGAGAGACATTAAAATGTATAGGGAGAGTAGGAGAAAAGGACTTGTTTTCATTTGAGATTTGAAATAAGATGAAGGGTCACCAAGGCTGGGAAATACACAAAGGCTGTCCCAGACTGGAGCCTGTTTGGAAGAAAAGGCTCTCACATCAACAGTAGCTAGATTGTATGGAGGGAGAGACCAAAGTCTAGACAAGTTGCCAGGGGGACAGGGGGGCACAGAGAAGAGAGATTTTTTTTCCCCAAAATTGTAGTGTTTCTATCATTTCTATAATTCTATAATTGATGACTCTTGGCTGACCAAATTGTAAAGGCCAGGCATTGAGGGTTTTGAATATTCCTTTGTTGTAGCTCTCCAGCATCTAAAAGCATTGTGTTTGTCTTCGATCGATTCATTCCTCTTGCTGCAATGCAACTTAGCTTCATCCTGTGTGCAAGAGATAGTACAACTTCTGAACATGGCAAGAGCTGCGTAGTTCCCTCAAACAGAGAAGGTGCTGACTTGTACAAATGACAGCTTTATATTTGGCTGTGATCTTCAGTACTCTCAGGTCAACAAGAAATGCTGCTTATCTAGTGGTGAATTCCATGATTTGGGGGGGGTCAGCCTTTATTTTTGTTTTTGATTTCATGCAATGAAAGTTGCACAGTGACGGTTTCGGTAGGTGGATGTCTACAGGCAAACAATCCAACATGTAGTTCCAGCCTTTACAGCTTGTGCACTGCCTTATTGCACTTCCCGAGCTGTCGAAATTCCTCAGGCCACTCACGTGAATTTTTTTCTGCTTGATCAAATTCCACTTTACTAAGGTGATAGAAATGACTGGAAACTAAGTTGTTCCTATTCATCTTTAAGGATTGCATGATTTTGCTGTTTTTGACTAGCAAATATGTGCGTATTCAGATGGATGATCTTAAACCTAACTGCAAGGGCTGGGAACTGAATGTAGTAATTGCAGTACTTTTCATTAAAAGGTAGAAAACCAAGTAAAAGTTAACAAACCAAATTAACATAACCCATAACTTCTTTTTCCTAACTTTTTTACCACTGATTGTTGACATCTGTAAGACTTTTTTTTTCCGTTTCTGTCATTGATAGCATTCACTCAGGGACACTGGTTGTAGCAACAGTGTAACAAACTCTTGGGTCCTGAACATTATGCTCAACATTTCCTCTATGCTTTTTTGTGTTCCCAGTGCCATCTTTACAGAGGCAATACCAGGGTCCTTGCATTTCCTAGTAGTAGTCAAAGGTACATAAACAAATGTCTGACATTACAGGTGATTTTCAGTAATTTTCATTTCAATATTATTCAGAAATATTTCAGTAAAAGTTAAAATATCTATGGATGAAGAGATAACAATAAGAGACACTGAAGCAAATATGTTTGTTGAGTCATTAAATGCTTTGGAAAACCAGCAAAAAAAGGGTGAAGATAGACTCCAGGAGGACATAGTGAGAGAAACATAGAATTAAAGAAGTAGCACCCTTGTATAAACTACTAAAGGATCTATCAAAGAGTCAGAAGAAAACAAAAATAAGAAAATATATCTAAAGACATATTTTCTATGTCTAAAGACATAGAAATATTGTGCTCGCTGTGACGGTGCTTGAATTTATTTCTATGCTCATAAAAATCTCTTCTGCCTATGTGTAAATCACTTAAGGATATCATTCTCCACAAGAGTTCCACCAGAATTATTCCAGAGTAATTACATTGAAATCTGAGGAATTAGTCCAGTTTTACATTGAAGTTACAGTGACCATAATCTGACTGTAGGTGACAATTACTGTGACACCTACTTTATAAACCATTGTAATTTACAATTCTATTCACATTTGCCATGAAAATCTGTGAACTAATTTGACCAAAAGCTGTTTTATGTCCTATGTAATAATAAGGATTATTTTAATATACTTCTTTAACGTTATTGTAGAAAACCGTGCTTTTAAAAGCTATATGTTGGGATATCTGATGAGAAGTTTGGTTTGATTAGGTAAAAAACTACTTTGTCAAACTGAAGGGACTGAGTTCCACCCTAGAAGTTAACGTTTTCAAACAGTTGCACCCACTGAAGTGGATTGCTTTTAATTTTATTGGAATAATAAGCAATAATAAGTAGGTGCTTTTGCATTTGTGCAAGCATTTTTTCAGGATTTTACCTTGCTTTCTTAATTGCTTATTATCACCAAGCTTTCATGGTAATTTTACATTTTTTTGCAATTCATTACCAATTCGTTTTGCTTTTGTGGATTTTAAATCAAGTGCCTTTAAAAAAGAAAGAGATACTTACTTTTGAAGAAAACTCCTCCCACAGAGTGAGTGGCATCCCTTCAGCCTAGTAATTTTTTTCTTCAGTAATACATAGGCCAGCCACTCTAGCTGACTTCTGTGAGAATTGCATGTGAACGTCTTGTGAAAGTTTCACACATTGGTGATTAAAAGAATTATATTGATTAATATAATTGTATAATAATTGTTGGATGCAGCTTTCCAACTTCCATTTAGTTGTGCCACACTGCTTCTCTCAGTAATGTTTTACTGCTTTGTTAACTGGAAAGTATTTTTGAAGTGTCAAGCAGATGGAGCAGTGTGATGGACAGTCTTCTTCATGTTGCTTTTGTACTATGTATTTCCACAACTTGAAACATAAACAGATTTTCTAAGAGGCATTAGCCCCAAAGAGAAACTTCTTTAGTATCCGCTGGCCATAAATTACTTTTACAACAAGCAGAGACAGGAAACAGTTTGCAACAGAAACACGCCCTTGGAAAAGTTTCTCACTTCTCAGAGACGGGTCATCATTTAATCCCTGTGAAGGAAACGCTTGACGGTTGGGGTCAAGTGTTAATGAACTGCTTTATTTTCAATTCTGCCTTTATAATCCTAATTCTATATTTTTATGTATGCCTGATAATATTTTGGCATCTGTAACTCCTGCCTCTTGAAGATTTCAAAGCAGGTCGCTGGATGGGATTTGCTAAATCTCACAACACACGGAAGGGTAAAATTATCCACATTTCAAAGAAGGAAAAGCTGAGGCATGGCTTGATATATTCAGGGTTATGCAGGAAATTTGGTGCAAAGTACAGACTAAGTGTAAAATTTTGACTCCTAATCCCACACTCTTCCTCCAGAAGAGCTAGTAGTCAGAAGGAATCAGATTCTTGCTTAGAGTCTGCAAGGTTTTCCTCTGGCTACATATAGCAGCAGTTAATAAACTGTTTTCACTTCACTACCTTTCATAGTGAGTCCTATAATTTTTTTTTATTTAAAACATGCCCTTTTCTCCCTGCAATTGTGGAGATTGTTCGGTAGAAGGCTATCTTATTTAAATTTCATAGGGCTTCTTTGTAAAATACTTCCTTATGGTGGAACCACTAGTTTATGCTTTTAAATAAAATCTTTACTCAGCGTGTTTAAAAATTACAGGGCATTGCACACAAGGAGCATTTCAGGCTACATTTGCAAGCAAATTTAGTGTGTACAAGTGCAGTCAGAGCATAAGAATGTTGTGATCTCTTGAGTAACTTCCGCTGTTCTGAGGTTGCCACTCTTTGGCTCAACACTAGCTAATGTACACGAGCCACCTACAAATCAAAGAAACTGTATCTCATTCTTTTTGCTTGGCAGCTTGTATTTTTAAGAAGCCAAGCATAAAATGTACCATGTATCCTTACTTATCACATGACTAATTACAGTCCAACTACTTTGCACTCCCGGAATGCATCTTATTATGTCAATTACAATCAGGCATCATCAGACCTGCACAACTTCGACTGAATCCAGCAGGAGAAATAGCAGCGCAGAGTGAACTGAAGCAAGAGCATGTGGTGGTACCTGTCTCTTCACGGGCACTTAAATCCACAAGCACTTCAAACACTTTCCTTTCAACGTTAGCCCCAGCAGTCCATGGCACGGTGTCATCAGTGAACAGGGACAGAAGTGTACAGTTGGCAACAGGAAAGTCTGCTAATTCCAGTGCTTCCTCTGTGTCTGGACAGGGCAATCTGTGACATAGCATTCGAGTGATGAGAAAACACAGCCACTGGTGAGACGTTCTCTGTCTTTTATCACCACTGGGGTTAAGAATAATCTAACTATAAAATAAAAGATGCTTTCAAAAGTGTTTAATTCCCATCTAAGCAGAAAACATGGAATTTCTTTCTGTTTGTTGTGCTAGGATTTGGCCGTGTTGTCCACATCTCAATGTAATTTATCCCATTGCATGGAAAGAGAAAATAATAGTGCTCTGGGGAAGGCATACTTACCATGAATGAAAAATATGTTGAAGGGATATGTCCAAATCATATAGCATGCCATAATGGCAAATTATAACCACATTACCAATTAAAGATGGAGGGGAAAAAAAAGGAGTTGTCATTAACAAAGTGCTTTTATTACTTGGATTATGCTATTGCACAACTACAAATAACTCTTAGTCTCCTGTGATAGATCTAATAGCCGGTCTACCTGAGGTCAGAATTGGGAAACTGCCATTATTTACAGAGAAAAATATAGGCATATGTTTGTCCACAGCATATTTTCTGACCCTCATGTACCAAAAGTCCATAGAGATGTACCCTGACAACTTCAAGAACAGCAGACAAATAGAAAAAAGAATAAAATTCAGGGGAATGCACCCAAGAGCAGTGTGACTGAATCTATCTCTAACTTACCTGGTTTGTGTGACAGTTTAAAATGAAGCTTAAAATAAGAAGGTTAACCTGTATGATTGGATCAGATACTGGCCCAAATCCTTAGCTGAATGTGACTGGGGAGAAGTCTCTCATCTATTACAGGAAACTCTCTGGTGTCAATTGTTTCCTTTACAACTTTTAAATAGACCCATTGTCTCCGAGGCTTATCAGGCAGAGATTTAAACAAGCAAACTTAGCCATATGTTCTGCACATTCAGGAAACAAAATATGAAGAAATACATTTTTCATTTCTTATTTTAATCTTGATGAAATTATCATTGCTAGATAACTGCAGGAATACGTTAGATATGAAATCGCTGGAGGAAAAGAACCATATTTTTTAAGCTGTATAATAGTGGGAGTAAAAACATAAATTATTGAAAAATGTTTTATCTGAAGATAGCTGAAAATTTGTAGAATTTATCTGTCCTGGAGAAACATATTATTTTTTCTAAAATAGTGTTTAGAATTTATACTCCCTACTGGTATGGCTGCCTTATTCCAATATGAGCAGGGTATTTTCTTTAAGAAAGCCTGACAGGTTCCAATATTATGTTGTCATTTTTATTCTAAGGAGAAGCAGACATGACATTACTTGAGTTTAATACGAACCAAAGGTCTTCTTTTTGACAGTAGGCTGGTCAGTGTCAGCAATGTTCTGAACTTACCTGGGTAATGGAACAAGGCTGAGAATTGGAGCTACATTAGCTCAAAAGTTTCTGAAGTGTTTAGCCAGAGAAGTCTATCCTCTGATTTAAGTCTTGTCTGCATGTAAACTGTGAAATTATTTTTTAAGTGGTCTGATCAGTAGTGTGTGTAAATAAACATGAGCCTGTGTAGCTTGGTTATTCAGTCCTTGAAATTATTCCAGCGGACCAGGTGACTGCAAACCCAAGCCAAATGTAGTGGTTGCTCTTCCATGAGCAGGCAACCCAAATTTGGGAGCTAAAAGTACATGTACATGGCAAGTAAGAAAAACCAAGATTTTCTCGCTTGTTGGGCCCTAAATCAGAGTTCTTCGTGTGTCACTATGCATAAAATGGTACTGAGGAGAGAGGTACTTACCAAAAGAAAACCAGGGAGGACCAGAGCAGTCTATGATGTAGTTTGGAAAAGGCAAATAAAGGAATCACTTTCAAAATTCCACTCTGTGGGCAGGTATTTTTAAATTCTCAGATCCTTTGTGGTTAAGAGTTATCCTTGTCTTTCTCGAAAAAAAATTAAAATACAAAGCTACCTGTATGGGGATCTTAATAATTTTAAGAAATACTAAATACATGAGCCATCAGCAAATTAGCAGTCGTTTGTGTTGTACACATTAACTTCCTCTCAACTCACTCCAGCCTACAGCAGGGGTTTCCTGTTACATCCCTGCACCTCAGCCTCCTTCCCTGGTGTAAATTGATATGGTGCAGGAGACTTCACTGAGATAAAGCACTCCTGCTTGTGTCCCACATGCAACAACCGTGGGATCTGCTCTTGGAACCTGAATATTCCCAGATCCAGGGAGGCTAGAATTCTGCGGCATGTCCGCACTCTCCTTCCAGGAGTGCAGATGAGATTACTTCACTCTTGGTTGCCTTCTTAGCCATTGCTTTGCCCAAGTAGTACTTGCTGCTCATGGGTTTGTAATTCTCTACAGACTCTCTTTCCGTCTCCTCTCTGTCCTGCTCGGGCTGGGAGTTGCTTTCACCAATGGTGTAGCATTCACTTTATTTTATACATAGAAAATACAATTTTAAAGCAGGTTGTTTGGTTTTTTTTTTGTTTGAAGTGCATTAGTCTACTCCAATGCAAGTGTCATTTGTCTTTCTACCTAATACTTCTGATGTTCAAAGATGTTATGAAGCACAGGATTCATAATAAGAATGGGTCTGTTTTAGAAGATGGAATTCAATGTGGATTTTCTCTGAAGGGAGATATTCCAAGTAAGTTAATTTACTGATACTGCCACAAATACACTGAAGGCAATGGAGCTGCACTGATTAACTGCCTGCTAAAGCTCAGACTGACGTCCTTGTTACCACTGGTTGTGTAATTATTACCCAAGAAGGGGCTCAGACGATGTTTTTTATGACACTGCTGGAAAGCTTTCTATTATGGAATGCTAGCAAAACAGTAATCCAAAAGCAGGTATCTTAATGTACTTGCCCACTTGTAACTCACTTAACACTGCAGATACTCTTTTCTGCCTCAGAAACATGCTTTACTGCAAACCTGTTCCACAGACACTTCAAGTCAAGTAGTTAAATGTTCAAAAAAAGAAATCTGAAACTCTGCTAATTTTGTTAATTTTGTCTTGGGAATGCTGCAGACTGCAATGTATTTCTTTACACAAAGGACTGCAGCATCTGATGTGCATCTGTTCTGTTCTGAAGGAAACAAAGCAGCTCCCTTTTCACCCAGTTCATCTTTTTCATTGTTAAAGCAAGTAATGAACAAAAGCAGATAGTCTCAGAAATGCTTTTGAAATTAGCATGCTATTTAATCTTTCAGTCTAATATTTTGCTGTCTGCATGACTGGGTGTTAAGCCTGTTTTATATTTTATATAATCTGTTTCAAGTACTTGCAGTGGAGCCGCACTTTCTCGGCACAGGTAGCACACCATTAACATGAATGCTGTGACCAAAACCTCTGTCTCCTTCCACACACCAGAACAGGCAGCTTTCTGCAATAACCCTATGGTCCTGTAATGTTGTTTAAATAAACAGAAGGGTGTGCCTGAAATTCCGGTACTATTCATACAAAATATTTTCATGGATGTATTTCCTCTGTACTCTCTTTTGCCTTCGTTGTGGTTAAATCTACCTGCAGTCTTTTGCTAGCTCTTGTGTGCTTTAGCATCCATAAATAAGTTAATAACAAATCCTTTACCTCTGTTTCTCCATTCTACAGGCATGCAAGCTATCTTTTTATCATTTATAATGAGCTGATATCCGACTTAACAGATTCTTAAATGCAGGGAGGTCTAGGCAAATTTATTTCAGACTATATGCAGGATAATAAAAAATTTATTTGCATCATCATCATACTAAAAGTACTTTAATGTACATCTTAGTGTTGTTATTTGCAACCTCTTTGACAATCTCTCATTTCGGATAAAAACAGGTAGGGAAGAGGGAGGTGATTGATTGTCTGCACATGATTTAAGTGGAGTTGTAGCCATCTTGCGAAGTTTAGCTCCAAATGTCAGACACTGAATTTGCAACTTGTTTAAGATAACACTCACAGACTGCCTCTTCTGATCTGCAGCACTTCTAACTAAGAGAAGGGTGCTGTGCATAACAGAGCCATTATGCAAATGTACAACCCTAATGTTGTGCTGTTTGCACCAATAATTTTGTAAAAATCTAATGTCGATACAGAATGAGTTTCAGATTTCTCTCAATGAAACTTGGTTTAAAATCCTGGTGGTGTTGAAGCTTCAGCCAATTGTTGGAAATACTAGGCATTTCATTTATATCTAGTATCCTAACCAAAATTACAAGAAAACAAATGACCAAGATCTAATATGAAAATGAAAATAACTTCTTTTTTTTCTTTTTTTTTTTTTAACTGAGAGTACCTTCCTATTTCCATTCTAATCAAATCTGTCATTGAGTGAAGTTACAGCTTTGTATAAAAGTATTTATGAAGACTATCCGGAGGAAAGACAAAGTGAGTTGTGGTTGTAAATGGATTCCAGTAGTTAAAAAAACCCAGTTGTAATCAAAGCACTGGAGTAAGTATAGGCAACATTTTTATACCATTCCTCAATATCAAAGTATTTGAAAATAAACAAAATTTAACCCTGGCAGTAAATTGTTTTCTTCTTCAGTATATTATTCAGTCTTCACTTATCTCGTAAAGGAAGTGGCTGAAAATATGGCATCACGTCAAATGTTTACCACCACAAGCCAGAGTATTCCCACAGCACAGAAACTGACTATATCCACTACATCTACATTGCAAGACAAAGTATTTTTTATTTGCTTCCAGTTGTTTTCCAGAGGGCAATTGCCAAACATGGCTGCACTTCGTTTGATTATAATGATACTCTTGAAAAGCAGGGCTTGAGAGGTGAAAGTGCATGAAGCAGTCCACACTATGACTGTGATTTCAAAGACTTGCTTTTGTTTTGAGTCACATACAGAGTTATTCATACACAGAAATTTTAAAATCTTGAGCATCTTTTCAGTTCTTCCTTCTAAAAAAATATAATTAGTTCAGGATGGAAGACACATGTAAGTCATTTCCTGAAATTATTGTACTTTTCTGAAAATCTGGTGGTGGTTGGAGTTGAAAAGCACGGAGCAGAGAAAAGGATGGAGCTGTCAGACTCTTACACCATACTGCTGTAGAGAAACTGCATTTAACTTCTTCTCACACTGGAAAAAAATCAGTCACTATCAGTAAAAAAGAAAAATGAGCCAAAACCATTTGAGCTGCTACTTATTTAGTTACGTTACAGAAAATAATTACGCTTAGTCCCACCAGATAAGGAGTTTCTTTCTCAGCCTTCATCTCTGTATAAGGCTTGACCTGGATTCCGACCTTGTTCAGCCAACTCTCCTCTTAGACAGTGAAGGAGGAGTTTCTGTTTGAAGAAGGGATCCTGTGTGAGTGGTGTTAGTAAAGGAGAATGTAAACATGAGGTCCGAGGTGCAGAAACGACTGCAGCAAGTACCTGAATTTCCCGTTCTCACTGATGTTTTAGCTCTGTTCTGCTGTGGCATCCATGACTGAGATGAGGAGGAGACTGTAATGCATCTCACTAGTGAACGCTGCTCCTACAACCATTTGTCGTGAAAGGGGAAGACAAGATTTTAGTGTGTCAAGAACATGGACGCAAAGAGTTAAACTTTAAAGGGTACTTTATAGGGTACAAGTACACCTCTCATACCTTTTCACTGTCACATTAGCCCTTTTAATTGGTATCTTAAGTCCTGCTCAGTTGAATAACAGTAATTTTCTTTCCCAGCCTTAAGAGCTGTCTGCCTTAGTCTTTTAATTTTGAAACTCTCTGAACGAGTAGGTCAGAACCATGTGAGTTTGTTAGAAGAGTCCTCTCACAGGCAGCCCGTGGACTAGTTCTTAGCCTGTGTGTCAATAAACATTCCAGTTCCCACTACTCAACCTCAGGGAAAATATTATGTGCCAACTGAAACAAAACCTACAAGTCAAATTATTTGGCATCAAAGGTCACAACCCCCAAACAAGCAATTGTTCTCGGAGCACCACACGGAATCAGAGGAGTCCTCCTGACATGGAGAGGAATGATGGGGAATCCACTGCTTCTCTGCAATGCAAAACTAGCACACCTGTGTTCACACAGTGGGACAATGCATTGGCCCCTCCCAGCTCTCCTTTTTTCCCTACCCTCATGTGTATTCCTGTGTGTAGGTGTTTTAGGGGTAATCTCACACATGGTTACAAAAGCCTAAAGCTCCAAAAACACAATGTGGCATTTAACCAACTTTTGACCTGGGCTGAAGGTGAAGTTCTGATTTGGTGTTATTAACAACCATTTGCCTACAGGGAGACTGTTTCCCATTAGCAGGTGTTGTTTTGTTCCATTCTGCTCATTAAACTTGATATTTCCTAAAAGGGTGATGACTGAAACCAGCATGGCTGTCAGGTGTTTATTCATGAGTTCAAAATGCTGAACACAGCTTCAACAACCAAATTGCCTGTAGTGTCAGAGCTGTTTCATCCAGCTGCTCATCAGTCCAGTAGTGTATCATTTGGGTTGATTATTGAAAAAAAAATGCCACTGTGGTAGATTAATTTGTTAATACTACTGAGACAATTGTGCTCCTCAGCAGTTAAAGAGAGTGGAAGGAAGAAAACATAAAATATCCTCTGCATTGCGGTGACCTGGGCACAAGTCTACACCTTTATTTCAGTGTTGTGTTGTAAGAAAAAAAAAGAAGAAGAAAAAGCTATTGTGCCAAAATGTTTCCAGGGATATTTTCTTCAAACACCACACTAATTGAAATGAACTGCTGCCTATATGCAATGTCATTTACTTTTCTAGCCTGCCTTTAAACATACTAAGCACTGTGATACGACTTACACACACACTGCACAGATAAGAGGTAATCCATGCTTCAAGAAACACCTGATGGAAACTCACCACCTGAGACAGACCTTGCTGGATTCTGTTTTACAAAAAATTTAGTAAGGAAATATTTTCCATTTGGCTTGTTGAATGAATTGCACTTTTTCAGTTAGCGGCTATGTTGTTATTACTCTGACTGTTCTTCCTCTTAATGCTCTTCTGTGAAGAAAAAAAAAGAGCGCTCTTGTGTGCATTTACTGTGTTATGTAGCTGTTCCCTGCATATTAACTCTAGGCCACCTCAAACATCAAATCAATGACAATATTAATTTCTTGCACGCACTTCACTAGTTAGTGCAAATCATTAGCTCCTCACAGCAAAGTTGCAACGCTGATGCAGTATCATTTTTTCCCTTTACTTGTAATACTCTTCTTACAGGCAATGTAGCAGGAATTTGCATGTGATCATAATTTCAAATGGCTTCTCTGACACGGTGAAATGAGAGATGTGATAATTACTGAATGCTATTATCTTTTCGAGATCTCATTTCCTGAGCTGATGGAGTAGCCCCTAATAAATAAATGCACTAGAGCATAAAACAGAAGATAAAAAGCTGTATCACTTGGCATGATGTGTGGTTTTAAAAATGTTATGTTTGCTCTGTGTGGGAGCAGCAGGTTCAATTGTATAGATCTAAATGAAAGTTTAGCCTATTACTAGTAGTCATTGGCTGTTTCCACTGCTGAAGAAGTTGTTATAGAGGTAAGGAGTAATTAATAATTAATTAATATTAGGATAAGGTTGATCTCTATAGTTTGGTGGTACTGGTGAGATCCCACTTGGAGTGCTGCATCCAGGCTTGGGCGTCCTCAGCACAGAACGTACTGGAGTGAGTCCAGGGGAGGCCATGAAGGTGATCAGAGGGCTGGACCACCTCTCCTATGGAGACAGGCTGAGAGAGCTGGGGTTGTTCAGCCTGGAGAAGAGAAGGCTCTGGGGAGACCTTAGAGCCCCTTCCAGTACCTAAAGAGGCCTACAAAAGAGTTGGAGAGGGACTTTTTACAAGGTAGTATAGTGATAGGACAAGGCAGAGTGGCTTTAAATTGAAAAAGGGCAGGTTTAGATCAGATATTGGGAAGAAATTCTTTACTGTGGGGGTGATGAGGCACTGGCATGAATTGCCCAGAGAATGCCTTTGTGTTAAAGTGGACATAAAACCAAAAAAGAAAACAGATAGAGCATAGATTTGAAAATAACCCAAAGAATTTCCCAAAATGGTAGTGTTGTCCAATTGTCGTGCTGGCTGATGGCTAAGCTACATAAAGGGAAGAGGAGTATGCTAAAATAAATTGTCTATTTGGACATAGCTTTGCATGCTCTGTTGGAAGAAGTTTTCACTATGTAATTTCTAGCTGGTCACAGACCAGACAGTTAAAAATGCATAAAAGGTAATTGTCTGAATTCTTTCTGGCCTCTTACTTTCGGGACTCCAAACAGTTTTGAAGAGACTGAGGGTGGCTGAAACTACCCACACCCCCAACTGGTTTAGCACCACTCTCTTCTACCCCTCAGTTCTGCTCATTTGACCATTTTTCTCGTTATCCCCAGTGCTATAGGGAGCCCTTTACACTCAACCATACAGAGAAACTATTGGAAATGGAAGAAAAAAATAACAAAAAACTTACTGAAAATGTAGAATTATGCTTTGCCCCTAAATCTGGAGCATCTAAGAAATGCTCCAGACCATTAAGTACACGATGAACTGTCCAGGGTCCATCTGGCTGGAGAAGAAATCCAACAAGCAGATGATTTATAGGCTGAAGGGCTCGCTGAAGTTTGCCCTTGCTGGAGCCTTGAGCACATGTGTGCCTTTAGGTGTCACTGTTCACCTGTATCGTGCATCCTCCTCGCTTGAAGGGAGATGTGTCTGTGTCACACCAGCCGACCGAAGAAAAATTCCAAGGCTGCTCTGTTGCTACAGCTCTGCAATATCACATTCAGAGGAGCAACATGAGCGCAACATTAACCTGAGACGAGGGATCTCATCTAACACAGAGCAGAAGCTGGGACCACCGCGGTTGTCTTCCTTCAGTAACACTGCACATTCTGATTTCCCTCCCCAGTTGCTGGATGCTCCTGTGAATTGGTTGCAACACAGTGCAAATTTGATGTTCAGTCACAGTCCTGCTGGATATAGTGTCACACAACAGTGGTAGTAAATTTTTTGCAGCACATGTGTGTGAGATAACGGCTTAGAAATCCAACACTAAAAGCGCTGGACAGCTTGGTGGTCCTGTCAGTTTGTTCATGCTCATAATTATGGTTAAGAAGAGAAATTAAACCAGCCCTCATGTATTTCAGAAATCACGCAACAATGTTGGCAGATGAATTATTTTAGCAATGCATGCTGTGATTTTATTGTTGTGTCCACTAACCCTGTCTTGTGCTTGTGACAAAAGGTCAGAAAGCTAAAATTGATGAGTACAACTGTGCTGAAACCTGACCAGCACTGTCCCACTGACCCACCTGAAGTCAGCAGCATGGTATTGTGTTGCAGTGTTGTTCAAGATGTTACTTTTCTCCTTTCTGACAGAAAACATGGGAGTTCTGCACTTCGCCAAAAATTAGTTTTTTCCTTTATGTAAAGAATCATGATAATCTTTCAACTCACTGGCATTTCAAAAAGACATGCACTAAAACCCGCAGAGTACTCCTGCTTTGAGAACACAGGTGTACTTTTGCTCTGTTACATGGCATTAGGCTTTTGAAAACGAATTTGGACAATGTTCTGACTGCTTGGAACTCTGAAATCAGTGGTGTTCAGACATTTGATTTGATTCCTGGACTATTTCTCATAATGCTCATTGATTTTAAAACCAGACCTTTAGTCCACTCAGTGACATGCTGGACCTTAGAGTACTTCTAATTTTACAGAAGAGAGCTTTTGCTCATACTCTGAATTTATCCGTGTTCAAACCCTGTTAAGTCTGAATTGAGGCTGACATTAAGAAAGAGTCTCCAGTCCCTCTAAACACCCATATCCACAAATCTTTCCCTGAAAGGCAAACTGCTCCCTGGAAAAGAGATGTGGGGTAGGCACATTTAACAGCACCCTGTGGTGACATACCTCCAGGACTTTCACTATTAGGGCACCTTGGATAAGTATTCATATTTTTAAAAAAGAAGAAAACCGAAAAATGGACACTTATTCTAGCTGTGATTTAACATTCTGATGATACGCTTCAAACATATCCTTTTCCTTCTAAGATGATGCAACTGAACTGAAAAGATAAGACTACTCCAAGAGCAGGGATATCATCTAGAGAATGCTGAGGACAAATCCATCAAAGATAGGCATAAATATATCTTCCAAGGCAAAAAATTCCAGAGGTAATCTTTCTGAACATTTGTTTATGGCAAATCAAGGCTCAGAGACACTTTTATAGTATCTGCCATCAATTTGTTAATTACTATCAGCTTAATCTTGTAACATCAGACATGTCTTTACCTAGCTGGCATTAACAGCAGAAAGGGGTCTTTCTACAGCTTTTTACCTCATCTACACCTTAAGCCATTAACTATTCTGGAAAATAGAAAGGGTATTTTGTTGCATCGGCTACTTCTTTGTAATTTCTTCCTCATGGGTTTGTAAGTATCAAAAATAATTTCCCTTATTTTCCACTGGTAGATATGGAGTAGAGTAGGGAATAACTTCACACATTTTAAATTTAGCCTGGAGGAACGTTAAATGCCCCCATTGTTAGTGCCAGGCTTATGATGCGAGAAAGGCTAAAATCTTCCAGACAGCAACAACTAACCATTCCCCATAATGTGACTTACTTAACAAAAGCCCCAGTCTATCCATTAAATAGACATATCCAGAAAGAGAGCTATTTTATCCAGCATCCTAATTCCTATTTCGTGTATAAGTGCTCCTGGAATGGGGCAGAACATCGTATGGAAGCATCAGGAGACAAACAACACTTACTCCTTCCCAGCAGTCAATTTCAAAATAAGACAAATACATTAGGAAATCAGAATTAATTTACCAGCTAAACTTTCTCCCTGGCTCCTTCCATTATACAGGAAATCATGTTTTCTTGGAGGCAGAGCAGTTTTGCAATTCAGGCTCTAAACTATGCCATTAACAGAGGGGCTGGGAGACCGTGTTGAAAAGCAACAAAAGTGTCTGTCTCTATGTACTTGGAGAGAGTCCCAGCCACGGAGCAGTGGATGAAGCCTGCAGAATCATTGCTTTCTAAGCATCAGCACATAGAAACAATAAAAACTGCACAGCCTTCAGCAGAGGGTTCCACAGGAGAAGCAAAACTTCACCTCTGCCACCAAACCAGAAAGCAAGTGCCACGTGCAGATCACACAGTCCCACTCACCGTGAGGGCACTGTGGGCTGGCCTCGGTGCACCCAAACGGGCCTCACAGCACCGTGGTAAATGTTCATCGGCCCGAGCGCAGGGCTGGTCACTGACCTTCATCCCCTTGGTTTGCCTCAAGCAGAGAGGGAGGGGGGCTTTAGCAGAGGCACTTTGATCTCCTTCCACGCAGATGATTGCATCGATCTGCCGCCGCCCTCAGCGCGCAGCACGCACGGCCTCGCGCCGCACGCGGGTGTTCAGGCCATCACACGAGCTTGTGGGGAGCTAAATCGCAGTTACAGCTCCAGATCTGGATTTGATGATGTATAAATCACTGAAATATGGCCATAAAAACTGTGACTCCTGAAAAGGGCAAACCTCTCAAAAAAAGATGGCTCTTCAATTGTTTCAAAAGGTACCCAGTAAAACAAAAAAGCTGATCCCTATATGAAATGGGTCCCCCCCTTTCACAGTAAGAATCACAAAGCCAAAATTCCCCAGCCACTGAAAATCAGAGGTTTCTGTTAGTTGGTGTAGCTTGGCCAATCTCTGCATATACGAACTGGAAGAAGAATAGCAAGTCAAAACAAGAGTACTGCTGTGCATTGTAGGCTTAAAACAACATTCAAGTACCAACAGCTATAAGAATTTCTTTCCTTACAGCTCTTACAAGGTGCTCTAATTCATCTTTTTCTGCAGCTCCCACCTTCAAATTGTTTTGGCAGAAAGCTGTTTGTGATTTTAAGTTTTGTCTCTATATATGACAAATCCAAATATAAAAATGTCCTTTGTGTATTATGGTTTGACTTGCTTGGAAATGTTATGGACATAGCTAGCTTGTGCAAGAATTGAAAAATCAGCAATGTTTTCCAAGTGATAGCACCTCTCTGCTATTTATTCTTTTTTTCATCTAGAGTGAGGTGTGTTCAACTTTGTCAAAAATCAGTCTCCAAATAGTAACTCTGCAATTGGTATGGGGGTTTGGGCATTGGTTTTTTTGTGTTTTTCTTCTGGGTTTGTTGTTGTTGGCGGCTTGATTTTGGTTTACATTTTTTAATGGGGGAAGAGGTGGGAGAGGGACTAACTTTTACTTGGCAGATTTTCTTCATTCTGTCCAGTCGTGTCAGAATGACATTTCCCCCACCCCCTCCAATATTTTTAGGCAGTCAGCCAGAGGAGTAGACTACAAAGCCACTCAGAGACAAAATGTCTGAGTCTCATATGTCTTAAGATACCTTTACATTTCTGTAGTGCTGTAAATGCTTCTTAAATGAAGCCCACCCAAAGCAGCACTGAATGCAGTAATCCTGGGAACGTCCATGTGTTTACAGCTTGATCTGTGTCCCCTAGAGAGGGCTGAAGGAAAAGCAACAAGAAGCCAGGAGAGCTGTAGGAGAGTACTTTCCACCTTCTTCATTGATACCCTTCATGCCATTCAAATAGACTCCGGAATACACTACTTTAATTAGCAAAGCTTGTTTTAAAGTAAACAACACAAACACTCCTTATAGGACAGTCACAGTCTCCCCTGCTAGACATACAGGCTTTTTTGGCAAGATCACATTCAAACAGCATGAAATTCACCCATGGGCACGGTCCCGAGAAGGCCCTTGCACCTCTTTAACTTCCATTTAGCTGCTCTGGATAGGAGCGAGTGGTTCGTGGGATAAGGACAGTTTTCCTCCAAAAACAAAAAAGATGGTCCAAATCCACATCTGTAAAGATCAGCAGTTTTACCACTATAAGGTCATAAAGGTGTAATATAGGCGTCATGCATAGAGTACATACCATGTTTCAATTGAGTCCTGTCCCTGAGTGACTTTGAGCCCCCGTGAAAGTTCAACGCACAACGCGCCTGCAATGGAGCCCTCGGTTGCTGTCTCTGCTGCGTTGTGCTCTTTACTGGGAACGCTGCAAAGTCATTCAACTGACAGGAGTCAAGACAGCAGTGAGAAGAGTATCCTCATGAGGAAGCTCTGACAGGATTCCTTTTGACACATGGGAGAACATGAGAGTCCCATCTTAGTTCAGTAATTGCTAAACAAACAGAAATCGGAAATCATTAATGCAACATTGACCCATAAAACACTGATCACTGAGGCCCTGTTCTCCCCTGTGCCACACACAGGGAACAACAGATGCTCAAAGTAAACAGGGTAAGAACAAAACAGTATGGAAATAATGTTGGTTCCTCAACAAATGTCTTACTGTAGTCCATTTATGCTGACTGACACCGGTTGTTCTTTTCGGTTATAACTGCGCAACAAAATCAGACATGTCTCATCTTCCAGTCTTGATACTGAGCTGTTGCTGTTGTTGATTTTCTTTTGTTGGTCACGTTATTTAATTTTTCTTTCTTTTTTCTTTTTTTTTTCTTTTTCTTTTTTTTTTTTTCTTGTTTACATCTACGTTTATCAACACTGATACATTACAGATCTTGTTAGTTATACTTTGAAGTCTGATCATGCAGAACTACAGGCAGGTGCAACTTAGATCTCATTACAGGATGGACATGGCAAGGTGAACAGTTGTTTTTGCTAGTTAAGATCTGGAGCTTTGTTACTGTTGTGGCTTAATGTATACTGGCCATAAGTCCCACTTACCCAATTTACTAAATATACATGATTCTATATGTACACTGAAACTTCCAGCACCCTCCTCTATCAGCACGTGACTGACTCAGGAGAAGGTCAGAGGTCAACCATATTTAGGCAAACAGCGGCCTTATTGTAAAAGATTTTAACAGAAATAGCGTGATGGATTATTACATATTAGTTACAGAGGAAGGAAAAAAATAAATCCATACAACTATTTACATTATAAATATCTTGCTTTCCAGAAGACAAGAATGGCCCTGTTCAGTGAAAATTAGCAAAAGAGACCTGTCTGAAATGATAAGCATGGTAAGGATACATTTATTTCCCAAACTGACCGTGTCTTCCTTCAACATGTGCTTTTCAGCTTTTCCCTCTCAGGTAAAAAGGCACCATTAGCCTCAGTTGAAGTTTTTCAACATTCTTTTGTCGAGTCAAATCCTCTTTAAAACTCAAACTTGCCATAGGTCAACGAGCCTGAACATGCATTAAGTTAAACATTTCACCTCTTGCAATCAATAGTTGATTAAAAAAACCCAAACCAACAACAAAAACGAAAAAAAAAATCAGGCCACACTGGCAAGTTCCTAATACACTAAGCAGATTCCACTAAATTCCACTGGACAGGTCTGTTTTCCAGCTCATTGGTGAAGATGACACATTCACCATTCCCCTGCATCCCCCAAGCATCTTACTAATTAAGACAATACATATTCATGTAATATTCAAACCTACTGCACAATAATTTTCTTTTGTTGTATGTGTGTTTGTGTGTGAAAAAGATCACCTTGAGCTTGCAGTTAGTTAACTGTGTCCTTCGTAAAGTGGTGGAAGTTCAAATAAGCACAGCCATCAGATTCTTGAAGATGTGTGATTATGTTACAATTCCTCTCTTTATCCACACTGGGAACTTGGATCAAGCACGAGTGGAACAGAGATTCTAAAAATCCGTAGGTACACCCTCTCTTCCCTACACACACATACAGAAGCAAAGAAAAAGAAAAAGAAAAGCCTAAACATAAATTGAACCACTAACTCAGACTTTTAAAAGAAAACTAATTGGTCCCTGTAGGTTTTCTTTCATATTGCTCTCCCTGGAAGCACAGAGTTTGTTGCAAAATGCTTTGTTCGTTTGTTTGTTTGGTTTTGCATGTTTGAATTCACACAAAATTTTAAACTCTCAATAAGCATGAAAGAAGAAATATAAATAGATGTGAATAGAAATAAATAGATCTGAAACTAAAATAGTTTTTGATCTTTTGAAATACTGTGAAGCTTGCAATATATATAAGTTAGCATCGGTTACTAGAAATTATTTTGAATTAAAATATTCCGATTCCATTTTACAATAATTTCAGCATATTCAAAACACTTTTTAAATAAAAAATTTGGGAGATTTGGTGGAAGTGACTCAGGCATTTCTGGAAGTTAATATTAGCACGTTTTTCATGAGAAAAATAAGTTGGTGGAAAAGAAATCACTAGTGCTCACTGACAAATTTAGAATACAATCCAAATCAGTTAAGTAGTACTACTTTAGGAAACTCCCTAAAGGCACTGCAACAGATCTAATTTCTTCAGTATTGTTATCCCAGAATTAGAAAGTAAAGCAATATATATGAAGATAAAGGACTATATATGAACCAAATTGCTTATAAATTTGGAAGAGTGACATAGTGACATGATCATTTATATCGTGTAACCTTTGGAGGCCAATGTCATGCAGGAACTGGTGATTTCCAGAGGAAAACCATCGGTGCATTAGGGCTTAGAAAACCTGATCAGGCTTTCTGTAGCTTTGTTGGATTTGTTGGGGGTTTTTTTTGACACACTACCATACTTGCACTCCAATTTAAGTCTGTTTTATGTAACACAAGCTTGCTAGGATTCATGGATCTATTTGTGCCATGGAATTCTAGACAGGAGGGGGACACATCAGCCACAATAGAATTCGCATAATCACAGTGACCAGCTCAAATATCTGAACCCTCTGAAGACATATTGTCATGGAATATAGTCAAAACTCACAAGATACTATTCCAGCTACCAAGTCAGTATCTGAAGACTGTTTTCAAAAATTACCAAAAATTTTGGATTGAAAACATACATAACCTTGCATCTACTTGTAGTAAATCAATGCCTCCTCCTCATTTAAACTCAGCAGTGAGAAAGAAAATAGAGAAAGGGTCTTTTAAGAGCTGTTCTGACTTATTTCTTTTTTTTTTTTCCCCTCATACTACCCCAAAGTTCTCCATCTGAAAAAAAAAAACAAAACAGGGATGTGTTGCAGCAACTTTCCTCTCTACCATCTCAATGCAGCTGGTGCTCTGAGCAGTCACTGGCAATGCTCCTGCCATTCTCCTCACCCTGCTCATTCTCCTCATATACATGACTTAGGTGAGCCACTTGGGACAGAATTTCCTCGGGTATTGAGGCACTTATGATACCAAGAGGCTCTTAGGCATATTTTCAGAAATGCCGAGGTGTCCAGCTGCCATTCAGGGTGATGTGAGTTATGCCACCTCTGGCACAGGCTCTCTGATTGCCCCTTTAGTGCCTAAATACCTTGGAACATCTGTCACAGATCTTTGGCTTCCCAATTTCCTTCACTTCTGCAGGGGTGGCAGTAATGCTTACGACTGCAAACCTCAGAGAATTAAGTCAAAATTGTTGCCAAAGTTCTATATTTAGTAACATGTGAAGCAGAAGTAGGTTTAAAAGATCAATGACAAAATTAAGGAAAGCATCTATCATCATCAAGCTGAACAAAACTTTGGAATAAAGCAGAACAGACTTGAAGAGGACTGTATCAAAACTTCTAGCATCAGACAAAAAAGTGGTTTCCCTTAAAACAGCCTCAGAACATCATCACTACGATCCTTTACTCAAGAGTACATGTGTTGTTGTAAGGTATCAGCTGACAGCACCGAATTCCTGGCACAAAGCAAAACAAAGGATGCTATTCCTGCTTGATGGTCGCTACTTCAGTTTGGACATACAAGGACCAGAATTGTAAAGAACAAATGCTTTTCTTCCTTGATGGCTTTTTTTTCTAGTGTCCAATGTGGACAGCTCCAAGTCTCCTCCCCCAGACAGAGCTTCTCATGAAGGAGACTAATTTGAGGACAAAAAGAGATGCAGTAATTCTTTCAGGCCCCATTTCAGCAAGGCACTTAAGCACATGCTGATGTCAATCACTGCTGAGCAAAGGACAAGAGCACATGCTAGTTAAATTTTTGTAAGCATCCTACAGTCTCCATGAGATGTCTGAACAAGCACTGGTGCTTAGCAAAGTCAGGGAATAAAGCTGATTGTGTAACTCCTGTGTTGTGAGTTCATTCAGCACCGACCAAGGGACACCTTCTCTGGTGACTGCTTCTCCACCCTGCACTCATGAACCCAAACAAGACTGAATTATACCATGAGACTAAGAGTACAGATTTGCCTTCAAGAGATGAAACATGGGAGGTCTACAAGTCTGCATCTACTACAAATGGCTTCTCTGCTATTGCCTGTGCCACATATCTGTAATATCACTGGCAATGAACTGGGATTACTCCACGTTTCTATAGTCTACACTGGTGATATTTTTGCAGTTTCTCTTACATACAGCTTTGCCTCGATGAGACTTAATCTAGTTTTGTTTAAATAACACACTCAAATGGTGCACACTGAGGAATGTAAAGCAGATGCTAGTTACCTGAATATTATTAATATGTATCTATGGTGAATTAAACCTGGAGGTGATATATTTAATTATTGCTAAGAAGTCACCCTTGGTGTTATTGCCTACATACCTACAGAGCTTTGCTGTTAACCTTTCAATACTTTTATGATCATTGGCTTTGGAGTGAGACTTACGTCACTCAATAATGACCTGATGTTTCATGGCTTAAGAGAGAATATTGCTAAATATATTTAGCAGTAGTAAATTATTGCTTTTAAAATTACTGCTCTGAGCTTTTAGAATATTAACAACCTAATTTTATTCTCAAAAAAAATTTTGATAGAAATCTACCAAAAATATAACCAGGGAAAAACCCCCACTTCCTACTGCAATTCTGATACAGCTCAGACTAACCAAGTCTGATTTTATGCTATATCCTCCTAATTTTTATCTTCCCTCCTCCCCACCTTGGAGGGAAGTTTTTTTTCTTCCCTTTGAACAAAATCTGACTTGATACTCAATTTTTTTTTCCTACCACGGAATGGCAGGCTTGTAAGCCACCCAACGGAACAGTCCTGTTTTGGTAGAGTTTTGAATACAAAAGAATTAGTGAATTTAAAATATCCACTAACATAGTCTAAACAGTTTCTCTCTCTTACATTTGGAAAAGCATTAGAGTAGGATTTAGCTCATTTCAGTTTACATGGCACACTTTGGTAAAAGGACAGATGACTCAGATTTTAGTTAATTTCCAACTCAGATAATGATGACCTTGCAGTGGAAAATGCCAATTGCTGTTTTGGCTGGAAAAATATTTGGTTGTTCTGACATTCTGTGTGGAGTTTTGTCATTCTCTAGTGAAGACACTTGCTGTTACTTACCACGGGAAATCCTCTGCTTTATTACCTGGCAAATTCAATTTGATATGCAGTCACTGTTGGGTTCTTCAGAACTTGTCCAAACTGCCCAAGACCCCTGGCTGCGACCCTTCCAGCCCAGCGCACGAGCTGATTGATAACCTCGGCTGTTACTTAGAATATAGGAAAACTAGATGCACTCTGTGGTTCTTTTCTCTGTAATACAGCTGCTAAAACTTCCTGGGGAGTCCAATGATTTGTCATGAGGAAATGAACAGCCAAAAGCACCCAGAGAAGGCCTGTTCTCTGAGTAGCAGAAGTGCCTGCAAGGGAATGATGAAAAGGGAAAACAACCTCTAAGCTGCAAACACACACTGAGAGGGAGTGGGCTGCAAATATCCTTTCTCTATCTAACCTAATAAAGATCTAGATATAAAATAAAAACAAGTTGGTGCATGTCCTTTTGATCATAATCTGCTCTTTCCCCAACCCTGTCATACCCTCTAATTTACAAACATACATGTAATTCAAAATAGCCAGCCTATCTATGACCTAAGATGATAACTCACTTAACATTGACAGAAAAAGTTGCTTACTGATACCTTTCTGGGCTTAGACATGCATCAAACCTCTTTATTCTTGTTCCCTGTAGCTTGCAAAGATACATGTGCTTCCTTCTAACCCAGACTTATCTTGGCATATCTGCTCTAAAAATCAGAACAACAAGTCTTAACATTCACAAACTAACATTTTTCTATGAAGCTCTGTGGCTTCTTCTTTCAATAAAACTGGTTATTATTTCAAAATATATATACATCTCTCAGCAGAAATTTGGTGCTACATCTTCAAGTGTCTGAGGGAGCCACAGTTCTATGTGGTTATTTACACTTCCACAAGTCCTCATACAGTATATGCAACCTCATCAACGAGCAAACAGATAGAATATGTACTGTAATACCCCATATGTAGTTAAGCAGTTCTCCTGGAATGGGCCATTTATAGCTGTGGAGTGCACACTAAGTGCCTATGCAGATGTGCAGGCACCCAGCTGCATGCACTGCCAGGACTTTGTTGGCACGTGTGTGTGTATGTGCTGTTTGTGAGTGAGGAAAAATGCATGGAGATCCCTGCCTGCCTCACCGGGCAGACGGCAGAACAGACAGTGAAGGCAGACACACACTCGTATGGTGGAGAGTGGCCACTGCACACCTTGTCATGCCAGTGTGAAAAAGACAGTTGCAGGTTGCTGGTTTTGCAGCCATTCATTTTACATCTTGTGGGGAAGGGGGTAAAAAAAGGATTTTTTCAGTTCCTTTTTTTCTTTTCCCCCCCAGTAAGCATCACTGGAAGAAGACCAAAGCAGAGCAACTATAAGTTAAATATACACTTGAGCTTAGCTGCATTACATAACTCTGTAGGAGAAGCAGGCTGAAAAGATGTTTTTTGTGTTTGTTTGTTTGTTTCACTTAAATCTTTGTATTTTATTTCTCTTTCTTTTCATCTCTTAGCTCCCATAATTTTTTCCTCCTAGGTTCCATCATCCTCTGAAGAACGCTGGGTTTCGCAGGCAGGCGGCTAGTCACCTGCAACAACCGAGGGGTCCCGCAGAAGCTTCCAGGCTGCTGTCCGTGTCAGACGCCAGGGTTTGATCCGTGGACATGGATGAGATGTCGTTGACAGATGAGGATGGAGGGAGGCTCTCACTGCTGTTCACTGCTGCACCTGTGCTACGAAAACGAACACCAACGTGATTAAACCCGAAACCCCAGAATGTGTCGCGCGTCAAAAAGCAAAGGGTGCTTACCTTGTGGTACACAGACCGTTTTGCACGGTGGCAAACCTTAGCAGAAACAGGGGCCATACAAACTTTAGACATCGGATAATATTAAATATCTTACCAGGAAATTCTCACCCTCACCAGTCTGCTTTGAAAGGCTATACCTCATACAGTGTTTGTCACCCCGCTTCGTTCCAGCCTTCTTGGAGTTCCAAAACACCCAACAGTCAGAGGCATGCCAGGATCATACAATGCGTGACCAAAACAAAAACAGATCCCACCTATTCCTCCATATTCTTCTCATAAAATTCCAGTTTTCTTAGTGGCAGTCTAATAGAGTGGGTGGATCAAATCACCCAGTGGCAATGCAGAGTGGTTTCCTTCTCTTAGCTAAGGACGAGGTGACTGAGCCTGGGATTTCAGTTGTGACTGTATTTTTGTACATCCAAGTTTACCTTGCCTCTCTGAAATTATGATGGTACCAGATATTATGCAAAAAATCACTTCGACTTCATTAAATGAAGAATGAACCTTTCCTGAGATCATTGTTAATGCAACTGAACATTTATCACATCCCTGAATATTATCAGAAATTATCTGTCCTATAAATTCAGATAAATGAATGACAAATACAGAACCACGTGAAGAACGTATTTATTGTGCACCCATGACTTCTCATTACTGCCCATTAACCTCAGCTCAAACTAAAGTTCTCAGAGTAGCAAAAACCTGATTGATTGGTATTTTTTTCTCCACTGAACTTTCAGGTGATTTTTTTTGTGTTCTTTACACCAAAATTGTCACTGTCTTCAGTTTGAGAGGGATACATTAATTTCCATTAAATATTCGTGACAATAAAATATGTAATTTTGTATGATCTTGCATCGCTGGTAATTACAGCGAGTCAGGTGACACAGATCTTTGTTCTGCAGATAGATGCCATTTCATTTTTATGTCTGAAAAGTTTGCTTAGCCACCTTTTACAGACTTTCATTTCCACCAAATGGCTAGAAGTGAACATCTATTATCTAGTAAAACTACAAAACTCATGTATTCCTAATACAGAGATAAATAGCTATCTCTGCATCCTAGGCAAAATATATGCTGCGATGGGCAAAAGGAAAGGACTTCTGCCACTTTCCAGTTTGCACTAAAAACATTACTTTGAGAAAACAAGCCACCACACCATACCTCCAACCACTATTCTATAATCCTCAACTGTTTCTTGTCTCTATACACATCCACTGTAAATATGCACAAAACAGAGACAGATACGCTCACATTCAGAGCTCCAGATGGGAACTGCTTTCTGCTGTCCTAGTAGTACATTATGGCATCAGAACCAACCTTAATTTAATTTACTCTCCTGATACATTTGGAAAATAAAATAGTTAATTTTGTAAGTGCTGCAAAAAGACAGAGCAATCTTAATGAAGTCTGACTGGTGACTTCAGAGAGCAATCATCCTTTCTCTCTGCCAGAAAACGTGTTTTTCAAAGAGTTATTTACATGTACCTCATCATCCAGTACAATACTGTTATTTCATGGTTACATGTCTTTTAGTCATGTGGCATTTTATGAAAATACTAATCAGTCGAGACAAGTGCATTTATGTGTAGTCAAAATACGACTGAATTCATTTATATTAATGACTAAATGATATATTAGCTTTCTAAATGTTTACCATGCTGGGCAGAAGCCTGCCATTAAGTCATGGATACTGTCCTAAGAATCAAATGGAAAGAATTCCAGTAGGTTCAATCAACTTTTGATCAAACTGTTGCCGTGCAGCTTTCTTTGATGAACGTGCACTCAACTTAGCTAGGCAAACTAACTGAAGAAATAGCTGCAGGAATTGTACAGGTGAAGATTTTTTTACACTCTGTCAGATTCAGCACCACTGAATTCAATAAACCATGCTATGCTCTTCTCAGCAAGCCCATGAGCCTCTGGAAATTGCATTTTTATGGCTATTCCTAGCTTTCAGCACAATTCCACATGGCACAACACACAGACATGATAGTTGCTGCTGCAGCCCCAGAGCACCCAGACTCACAGAGTGTCCACAAAAACAAATGAAACCACACTAAACCTTAATGACAGAATTTAAAGAGTTCAGCAGCACAAAGCAGCACTTGGGCAGTAACACTCCGAAGCCCAAATCTGTCCTAGTCAATAAGGAATGGATCATTTGCTGTGCTCAGCACCTGCCTGGTGCTACAGCAGCTCGTTCCTTGGAGGGATGTGTGCCAGGTGAGACAGTGCAGATAGGACAGAGGTGCACTCAAAAGAGAAAAAGAGCCCCATTTATGAAGTTGCTGTTTGACAGGAAGCTTCTCACTGGCTGCAGGATTGAGGAAAAGTGTTAAAGGTTAGAGCAGGTGAGAAACAGCTCCTGGGATCTGTTCCTGGCTCTGCCATTGCCTTGACAGCTTCTCTTTTAAGGCATACATCAGCTGGCGTGCTGTAAAGCAGGGATTCCTTCCTCAGAGGGCTCCTGGGAAGAGCTATTAAATAGCACCAATGGAAGTGCCTCTGAGACTTCAGCTGCGAAGTGATACAGATTTGAGGTTAAAAAGCTGAAAGGAGAACTGCAGCTTTTGCAGTTTCCAAAAAAGCCCTGTGTCTGTCTTGGGGATCTGCTCAGCTTCTCATGAATTGTGTAAATAGCAACTTTTGGTATCAAGTGTCGCAGTGCTTGGCAAGTCCATTAGCTGCTTAATTTAGAGTCTGCACATGACAGAAGAGGGCTAGTAAAGGTGTCCCGTGGGTCTTGGGTGATGGCACCAAAACTGTCCAAATCACACAGCAAGTAAAAGCCAGGAAAGGAAGAATAAAAGATCCATTTTCACCTAGAAAGGGAATGCTAAAAATAAGCTGCACTAAGATCTGGGCTATTTACTATATTCTGTACTCAGAAAGGACAAGACAGTTGAAAATGTTATGTATGAAACTACAGCTGGGTAGTGAAGGCTAGGGAAGAGTGTGAGAGGAGGTTAGATAGCATGGACAGAACTTGAATTCTAAATAATCTACAGCCTTGTATTAAACTTTTTTTTGAAGATGCTGCTGTTTGATAACAGAAACACTTATTTGGACAGGCAGAAGCAGCCTCTGCTGGGAGCAATTTTTGGCACTGTTGATTTTGTTCATGGGACATAAGCATGAAGGGCAGGTACTTGAGTTTCCAAGCTGATATGTTGTACTAAGCAACTCTTCACAGAACAAGAGGTTGACACCCTGTTACACAGGCACTCTAAGTGGCTCTATCAATGGGCAATTATTATCCCTGGTGCTGTCAGCTTCAGCAGTTTTCCCCAAAACTCTGATCAAGTAATCATGGAAACTAATCTCCGGCCTGCTTGCTATGATTATTGATAGAGCACTAAATCTCAGCTTTCTGAATTCCTGCCAAGAACACCAACCAATGAGTAATGTGTGTGTAGAGTCTCTCTCATTTTCCTTATGCTCAGAACTGGTGTTTTACCTCTTTCTTCCAATATTTCATTCAGCTGAAAACTTAAGTCAGGCACACAGAGTGAAGAAAAACAGGAAATCTACTGTTTCATGAAACAGCCTCATCTGAGAGCAGTTTTTAAATATTGGCTGAACTTGGTGTCTAACATTCAAATAACAGTCAAAGTGAAACAGAAGAAGAAATACAGGTAAAAAAAAGACAATTTTGTGTGTTTGAAAATGTTTTACATAAGCAATAAAAACCTTCCACATAGCAAAAGCAGAATATGAAACACATAAAGAAATCCCTGTGTAGTTAATTCCTGAAACAAGCAACTACACTGTTTCTTGATCATCGATCAGCCTGGAACCACAATTCTGCAAGGGAGAAAAATTTAAGAATGAGGATCTATCAGATAATTTTTGGGGCCTCAGATTTCTTTTCAGTGGTGGCACCGTAGCTCGGTAAATTAAATCTGCAAGTACTGTTCTTTGTTTGCTACTTGGCAAGAACACAGTGGATTGTTTCCAGTATATTACTTCATCCATGTCAAAATCCAGGTGCAGGGCTCATGCTCCAATATCACCACCCAGCACTTTATTAACTCCCTCCATTGTTGCCATGTTTCCCCTTGTCCTGTCAGTTACTAGTGATGCATTCTTATTCTAACATAACCTTAGCTCAGCAGCAAGTGAAAAATGAGAATGCAAAAGAAAGAAAAAATCTCTGAAAATACACAGAGAACACTGAGTTAAATGATTACACTTTGAGGAAAGGCAGTTTTACCCGTAAATGCTGCTGGAACATTGTGCTCAAAATCTGGGCACTTCAAGTTTGCCAGTGAAACTACCTTCACGAATATGTACTTCTGTGTACTGGCAGTAATAGTCTGCATTTCTGTGAAAAAGTGCTGATGTGAATTTTACTCAGAAAAAGTTTAGTTGTGATTTTTTTGTGGCAGGGCTTTAAGAGTCAGTGGTTAAAGACAACTTTCCCTTCTCACTGAAGTGTCATCAAACCTTGTCAGCAAGCTGTTCTAACGTGACTGGAGTTCTGAGAGGATAGACTACCAGATTAGTACCAGATACCTACATGTGGCTGGGGGTCAGGTGTGCAGTGTCATGTGTCCAACAGATAAATACATGCTAACATCACCAATTTTGCTTGTATCAACTAGCAAAGTATTAGTTCAATTCTCCACCCATAAACAGTATGAAAATACTAGTGTGAGATAAACCTCCACACCCACCGGAACATAATCAGTAACCACAGACCTTTCCACAGAAAATACCAGGACAACTATCTCTCAAACAGCAAGAAGACCATTTTAAAAGTATTACCATAACACTGGGGTACAATTAGTAACAAAAAACTTCTTAATTGGCTTACATAACTGCAAGTGTAGCCTAAGTGCTTCAGCAATCTCCGTTCTCTCTTTACCCGTACAGAACACACATCAAAGTTATTCAATGGGGCTGAGTACCTGAAGGAGAAGGCTGTCCTTTTACTACGCCGTTTTTAGTCTTTTCTTCAGAGTTCATTACTTCTTTGTAGATGAGTTCTGGAAGAGAGAATTGTGACAGTTACTGACAGGGGCCAGTGCCTGTGATCAGGAACAAAACAAATATCACACCGTGCTGTAGCCCTGCCCTGAGCTCCCTAAGTCTGCCCTGCCTTGTCTTCCCAAGTCTGACAGCTCCACTCACCTAAGGCCTCTCTCTTCCATTCTCCTCCTCTCCTCTCCTTTTGGAGCTGAATTGAGACAAACGGGATTCAACCAGAGCACGTGAAGTGCTGCACTATCTAGAAGTGAAGCAGCACAGTAATACAGCACCTTTTACTGTGGCTAAAATTCTGACGCACTGCCCTGCTGAACAGTATTCTGTTCTCCAGATGATATCCTCGGATTTCAGTGAGGCACTGCAATCCACACCTCCTGTGTTAACATTAACTTATGTAGATAATGATAGCCCTCGGAACATTTTTTATATTTTTGCTACGTTTTTGCCATTTTGCCACTAAAATACCCCTTCCCATGTAATTCTAAACTGCAATTACCTTTCCATTCCTCAATTGTATGTTCCCTTTCATCCAGCTGTTTATCATATATTTGAGGAGGAGGCTGCAGGAAAGAAACAAAGCTGTTCAGTGAATTGTCTGTTACATTGTAAACAATTAGCTGTAATTACTTAATTAAAGATAATTTCTCCTCTCCTTCTCTGCAGTCCATCCTGTACATGCAAAAACACCTGAAACACATTTGAATATTAAGGGAATCAACACTTCTGGAAGTCAACTCTTTTTGGAGAAGAAATCAACATACTTCTCTGTTTTCCTTTCTTAAACAGGAGGCATGACTGCAGTTGAAATAAAACCCAGGTCAACAAAGTCATTGGACTTGTACTGAGCCCAGAAACTCCACACATAAATTGTTTGCACCAGCGGAGAAGTACTGTCAAATACCAGTCTGGACTAATTAGTAGTAATATTAACATAGTAACTTTTAAGTTGCTCTTTAGATTTGCTGCTCTACAGACTTCCCAAAATAACTCTGATTTTTGAGTGAGTCTCCCTGCCACAGTTTCTAGTTCATATTCCAAATTCCCAAATTTTCCAGTGTATGTATTTTTAAGTAACTTTACTTTGGACAAAAGATTTTTTTCATTCTTTCTTTCGTTCTTTTCTTATTGTGTTTCTTTTAGTTGATGGGAATGTCACAGAACTGGCAGATCCTGGAATTTACTGAGACAAAGGCACCTAGAGTTTCAGGGAACCTGAATACCTGCTTTCATTGGGCGACTAAGCCATGTGTTCATCGTCTCTCCTATTGTTGTCTGCCAAATACAGCAGCCAAGCAAGGCAGAAAACTGTTTCCTCCTTCCTTCTACCAAGAAGCTGCAGCATCTGAGGTAAGAGTACCTAATGAAGATGGAAACAAGATCCACAACACTTTTCCTTCTGATATGTATTTCCTCTGACTTCCATCTTGGGCACTTGCCATTGTGTCCCATTCCAAACATCCTCCTATTAAATGCACACGTACCAAGCTGTTTTCTTGAACCACTAAGAATTTAGAAATTTTCTCTCAGGAGTCTAACTCCATCGCTCCATTAAGTCATTTGCATGCTACAAATACAACTGAAAAAGTAATAGCTCAGTGACATGATATGAACCAGGAAAATTACATGATAGCTGAACTGGACAAGTCCACCGAAAACAAGAGAAGTTTCCCCAGAGTAACATTTGTATCAGGGCCAAAGATAAGGGAATTAGGTGAAGTCATGGGTTGCCAAGTCTCATACCTGAGAAGGTGCTGGGGAAACACATGCCATGAGTTATAGAGAGTGCCAGGCCTCAGCAGGGCTACCTGAGGTTTTGTTATATCAGCAAGGTAAGACACAGCCCTTTAAGTGCCTGAGTCCCAGACCAACACAGCTGTTCTCTTATTCAGCATAACAACCCTTCTCAGTCCTTTCCAGTGAGTCCTGATGCCACCAAGATCGGTGCAGCCTCTGTGGGGATTCTGTGCTCCGGCTGATGGTGTTGTCAGAGAGCTGAATTCTACAAGAGTACAGGTGATCCTCACCACTGACCAGTGTGGTGCGACAAGTAAGCTCCACTCCTCCAGCTGAGCCTGCTGGGCTTATGCTCAGCCACTCAGCCAGCCGTGGAGCATGCATTTCCTACTGGGAAAAGCAGAGAAAGCTGGCCAAGCCAAGGAAGCTGGGAGGCTAGGAATTTACAGGAACAGCTGGGAGGTGTTTGGCTGAGCTGCAGCTGAATCACAGTGACAGAACCACCTCTTCTCTGTCAGGTGCAGAGGGAACAGGCAAACCAAGCTGGAGAAGAATATCCTTAAAATAGCTGTCCTTTTAAAAGCTTTGGGGAGAGGCCTACAAAAAGCAGAGGTGGGGGTAAAATTGCTTCTACTGAATATAAACACTCTCTTTATACCTTCCATAGAAAAACTTGCATTTCTCCCTCAGACAGAAATAAGAGGATAGATTCCTTCACTACTTTACTTCTCAAACACAAATTGCAGAATCATAAGGAACAAGTGATCAGAAGCACATACCTGTTCTCAATTCAAGCAACCACCGAATCTTTGGCTTATGTTTCTTCTAATTTATTTCAGCTACATCTTAAGCTGGGGTAATTGGCTAATAAGCAACAAGAAAATCAGCAGTAATCACTGCCTAGATTAACACATTCTGGAAAAAAAGGCATTTTCCAGGGAGAGAGCCCAGAATAATCTCACTTATTACCAAGCTCCTATTTTTCTATGGAGTCAAACAAGCGAGAGCAACCAAACTGTCCTTCGCACACTGCAGGATGCCAGAAGCTGCACCTGCACAGCATTCTACTGCTCTGCCAGGGCACCTGATTTCAGTCTTGGTGCAAAGCCTTGCCTAAAACTGACTTTGCTACCTAAATCAAACGTCTTAGAAAATGACTGAGTTCATAATCATTAATTTTCCATGTGGCTGCAGCTGCAGTGTTATAGACACTCTTATAAATCCTTCACACTGCACATGCCAACTGAGAGTTACATGGTTTACTTTGTTCAGGTGTTTAGAAAAAGACTGGATGTGGCACTCAGTGCCGTGGTTTAGTGGATGAGGTGGTGTTAGGTCATAGGTTGGGTTTGGTGATCTCCAAGGTCTTTCCCAACCTAGTTAATTCTGCAATTCTGTAAGTCTCAGAAAAAGTATAGAGTTCAGCTAGCATTAAATCAAGGCAGGGTATGAATCAATCCTATGGGTGGCAGCATCTAGCTTCAGTTTAAGGCAGCCATTTTCTCCCCAAACCAGACTGATTTGCAAGCAGTTGCATTGGCAGCAATAACAAAGAATAGAATCTATTTTTGGATGTGAAAGCAAAGGAATGAATTCTATTTTTCTTGTACATACTAAAAAAAACCCCTTGTTGTTTCAATGCGTCTTGGCTTTTCCATTTTACAAATTGATTTTCAAAATAGTTTTGCATTAAATATAACATTCATTGAACATAATAAAAATTACCAAAAAAACCCGACAGAAAATATCCACATGCGTCTCTTTCTGAAAGAAAAAGAAAAAAAAAGGCAATCCAAACAAAGAAATAAGCAAAACCAATCAAAAAAACAAACCAAAAAGCTCAACACACAAAAGACAGGGGAGGTTTATGTGGTCAGATAAACAGCAAGAGATGACTGGATTTGTTAAATACCATTCTAATATCCAGGGAGGGGAAGCTTTTCATTAGAGAAAAAAGAAAAACATATGCTGAAGCCAATGTATTCTCACTTTTCCAAAGCAACACAGATTGGTTTGTATGCCACTTTTAGAAAGAAAAGGGAATGGGCCGAAGCTCACACTCGAGCAAATCCTGCCATCTCGGTCCCTGCCTCTGCAGAGCTAGTGCCAGCACAGTGGAGACCTTGGGATGAGCTGTTTTCAGAAAGCTCAGCAGAGCAAGGCCTGAGTCTGCATCTGTTCCCGGAATCGCAGGGTCCGGAGCAGTGGTTGTGCAGCGGCACAACAAGGCAGCGATGGAATTAGCAAGATAATGCACATAAAAGAGGGACTGGAGGCTGCAAAAATTAATGGTGTGAGGTTAGACATTTTGTTAAATAGCTTAGATCCTCATAACAAGTGAATATAAAAATTCCTTTTTTTGGCATGTGTTTTGTTACAACCTAAATTGTGCTACTGACGCCATTTATATATTTGTTTTTGCAGTGCAAGCCCAAGTACACCAGCGTGCTTGTCACCAGAGGTCTGGCATCTCTTCATCTACAAAGTGCTTGGGATTTCACCCTGTATTGCCAAGGGATTCCACAGTGGGCTAGGCATGATCTCAGCTATGGGTATGGAAGGAGAAATGACTCTGGGCCCATTTGTTCCTTGGAGTTTCTGCAGAGGCTTTTGGAAAACTCCACTCATAATGTGCATCAATGAAACTGTTGACTGAGCCGTTTCTGAACAGCTGGACCGTAAGGGTGCCATGCAGCAGGAGTCAAGATTACTCGGCTACACACAGATGACTGAACAGCTTGCAGATACAACAAGCAAGCTGGAAAAAGATTAAGTTTGGTTCAAAAAAGAAAAAGAAGAAAAGAAATGCCTCTTTCTTCTCTAACCACTCCTTCTCACTGACGCTAACAAAGATTTTTGTTGAAGCTGCGTTCAGCTTCCATAATCAATCAGCTATAAATGGATGGATGTTGTTGACTAGAGGAAATATCTGTGCTTGTGCACAAAGCAGAGCTGCACACTTCTTTTGTGAGACAACAGATGCACATCATCAATCTCTAAGCAGAAAACCAAGCCATGTAACTGAATGCTAAAAAATGTGGCAGCTCATTGAAGACTTTAGATACAACATCTATGCACACAGAGCTGAGCAAGAGAAAAGAACAGCAGAAAAGATGAACAACCTGACAGCCTTGCTTTTGTCACGTATTGAAGGTGACACCTTCTTTGAAGTGTGTTTGCCAAGGCCACCGAGCTCTCCAAAATGCTTCTCCATCATAATGGACGCTTAGCAGTCATAGGTAAAATAAGAGGTGGGTGATTTTTTGTTGGTTGTTTTTTGGGTTTTTTTGGGGTTGTTTTTGTTTGTTTTTTTTTTTTAAATTCTGACAAACTATGAAGCTAGAAATTCATTTAAACAAATTGTATTTAACAGCTGGTCATAGATAGTTTATATAGGACTAAGACAATACAGCAGCAGTTTCTGTCCTGGACCTCAGACTGAGAACCATAAACCGAGTTCTTTTCATTAGCAACACTGGAAACAGCACAACATTAATAGAAGGTAACACACAGATTGGCATGCACAGAAAAATGAACAATAATTCACAACTCAGCCCCCTATGGACGGTCCTAGATGCAGAAATACTCCAGTGAAACATAAATCCTATGAAAATAAAACCAGCAATGAAAGCTGTGTGAGTTACAGTGAATAAAACCCCACAAAATCTATCACTGCTGTAAAATTCTTTCAACATAGAGAAATGCTTAAAAGGAATATTTTTAACACCTGATCTTTCTGTTTCATAGAAATCTCTCTTCTAATGGATGGCATATATCAGATAACAAACGATAACTGCAGGTAGATGACAGTCCAAGACAAATTTTGAAACCAGTTAACAGAAAACATCGCATAATAATCTACAGCAAATTTTGCTACTAGATTTGTTCCCATGAAATGGAACAAGTTTTCCCAAGTAGGAATCAATATGAGATCACACACGTATATTCAAAATGTTCCAAAATGGAATCCAATGTGATGTGAAGGGTTTCTTCAAATATATCAATAACGAAAGGAAGAACTTTACTATGCCAAAGAACATGTCTAGGAATCCATTTTGTTCACAATTTTGGGATAAAACCCAGTGACTTGCAAATAGACATAAACAATAGGGTAGATGTGCAAAATTAAATATCAGATTTGAGATTTATTCACAAATCATCTCAATAAAGGGTGAGACTGTATAGCAGCTTCAGAAAAAAAAAGGCAGCTGTGCAATTAAAAACAGTCTCAAGCACGGCATTTTCAGACAGGAAAACAGAAGCTAATATGCCATCAGGGAGATACTGAGATTATCTACAATAAACAGGGTAGTCTGCATGTAGAGGCAAGAGACATTGGAAACCTCTCTTTTCCTAAAAGTAGAACAAGAGCAATTTGAGGAAGAAAAGGTATCGTGCGTGTCATTTATTCATATAATAGTCCAAATGGTGTTATATAGTATAGTAAATATCCTAACATGAAAGTAATAAACATAATATTTGTTTAAAAGTGGATCTGAGACTGTTTCTGCATAAAGCATCCAGGAAAGAGTCTTGAACTGAAGAATAAAACAGAGAAATAAGGTCTATAAGTTCCTATTCTGATTTCACAATAGATTTCCTGCGTAATATTGATAAATAATACTTTTTCCCTGTGAACTCTTGTTTCCCTATATTTAAATTAGGTGTGAAGACTGATAACAGCTTTTAACAGCTCCTAAAATCGTCTGAATGCCACACATACATTAACCCAAGCCATACATTATTTGTATGTTTTCATATTTTTTTAAAACACGTATTTCAGTTGTAATTGGCTCAATACAGAAATTATCTTAACTGTAACACGATTCAAAATAATTTCAGAACAATGGTGTGTGCTCTGGAGAACCTAACACTGTGACTTTCTTATCAGAGATACTGCTGCAAGCTGAGTGTGCTGAAAGGAACCTGGCAAACTACCTATGTTAGATATAAGAATTCCCTCTAAATCCAAAATCCACAGGTAAGCTCAAAAGCTGTGCAAGGCCCGTTTCTAGCTGTGAGTATGATGCTGTTTCAGAGCTGTTGAGGGCTTAGGCTGTGGTTTGTTTCATGCAGAAGTTCTGTGGGAGAGCCACGGCACTGTTTGAGACACCTCCTGCGGTTGGTGAATAGAAAGTCCCAC
Organism: Cnemophilus loriae; assembly: GCA_013397755.1. Lineage (NCBI taxonomy): Eukaryota > Metazoa > Chordata > Aves > Passeriformes > Corvidae > Cnemophilus > Cnemophilus loriae. The sequence goes on along the minus strand of VZTF01003561.1, from coordinate 4,784,946 downwards.
ATCTAATAACAGCTCGTCTTCCTCTCTGTGTCAGGGAATGACTCTTGGCATTTAGGGCCGCCCAGAACAGTATAATGCTGGGACACACTGTGGGGGAAAAGGTATTGCATTCCTACCACCTCCCATTTGTGTGCAGTGTTTGCTCATTAGAACGAGACATAATAGTTTTATTGCCCCCACACAGTCTCTGAAAGACCATAAACTTATAATAGACTTATAAAAAGGGACTGTAACTGTCTCACCAGTCTGCTTTTTAACTGGGTAGGGCTGCTTTATCTGTTTCCCTCACATTTATAATGCTATAAATCTGGGCAGACACAGAGGGTTGTTACCTCCAGGTTAAACTTTGACACCAAACTCTCTGCTTATTCCCTGAGCTGGCTTCAGTGCTCTTCACTGTCTACCCCAGCACACGCTGACATTTAACGACATTGCAACAGCTCACTTCAAAATTCCTGTCATATTAAATGCTTTGAGTTACCTGTCCTCTCATGCTTCTGAATGAAATGGACACTGTACAACTGCTTTTGATGAAGCCATGAACTGGGGAGAAGGAGGAATCTAACTAGACAGCAGAAGTTACCTAACTCCCCCCTCCCCAGTACTATGCTGGCTGAAAATGTCATCTTGTTTAATACCTCTGTATCCTAATTCCTATGTTTTCCTTACTGCACGGTATTATTGATAGTGGGAGGAGTCCTGTCTCATGTTACAATATTGGAGGAGAACTTAAAAAAACCCCAAAACATCATACTACCAAACCTTTAGCTACGTGATGAAAGACTTCAGTCTGTGTAAAAGTGCTTATCAAGTGCTACCAAAAAAAAAGAGTGCTGTGAACATGGGCAGATGCAACACACTGCAGATTTCTAAATCCCAGTGGGGAAACCAGGAAAAATAGTGGGAAGCTAAGCACAAAGCAAGTAACCAAGCACAACTCTGTCACTAATTTTCCTATGGCTCTCTTGTCAGGTTCCCTGGCTGCACATTTACAGGGCAGTCTGTGAAAAAACAGGGTTGCTTCATAGAGCCTCACCATGCTGCAAATCCAACATTAATGAGCCGCATAGCCATTTTTAGGCTTTGAAATGTCATTCAAATACTACTTCTTTGTTCAGGTGGACCTTATTATAACTTCTGTGGTTTTGTTCAGTACAGTCAAATTCACAGAGTCAGATTATTAAATGAGTGAGCAATCTACCTCTCAAACAGATAATTTGTTGGACGTTTTTAGATGCCGACTAACTCCCACCCCCTGCTATAAATTTGGCAAGATCTAACAAAAATACATGAGACAAGTCATTTCCCCATCGCCCATGGCATGCTTAATGCATGGCACTAGGAAATATTTACTGAATTTGATCCTAACAGGATCCCTGCAACAGTAACAGGGCAGATACCTCTGTGGAGTACTTGCTGGAGAACACTCTTCTGAACAAGAACAGAAAACCACCAATCTCCCAGAAATATTTTTTTCTTGTAAGTTTTTCCAGAAAATAATTAGTAAATGATTTATAGCTAACCACTGAAGGTATGTCAGCATGAACAGATGGATATTTATAATTTAATAAACTGTTCATTGCGAAAAGAAAGTCTTCCAGTTTAACTTTCCCTCTGAAAAAGACTGGCAAAACCAAGCCCTATAAAGCACTCCTAAATAACATCCTCTGAAAAATTCCATGTGCTGGAAATTTGATGGGGAGGTTGAGAATTCTATTTACTTTTGAAGTTTACTGCTCTTTCAAGAACACAGACTGAATTGCAGCATATCACTAAATAGCAGTGATTTAATTTTACAAGGTCTTCGTTTCCTCTGGTGGCTAAGTTAGATTTCTAAACCTGTTTTCATACATTTCACACAGAGTATTACACCTCTCTGAATTTATACCTATAGCCATTATACCATACCTCTTATACCATGTCACTGAACTGCTGACAGATTGCACTTATCCCTGTTAACACCAGCCTCACCAAGGCTTACAGAGAGGTGTCTAGAGCATGACAGGATTATAAGAAAAAATCCATTCCTGTTTGCACGCAGTGTACATGATACTGTACATTGAACCATAGCCCAGGAAAACACGTGAGTCCCTGCTTCATTTTAAGTAAGAATTTATGTCCTGCTAAGATTTTTCTGAATCCTAACTTCAGGATTTTTTTTTTTTGCAGAATCCCAACTATTGTTTTGCTTAATACTCCTGCTTGAACGCAAACAGATAAAGTGATGTTTGCTGTCTTCCGCAGGGAAAGGTTTGGAAAGAAAGATTGTATCTGTTGCCAGATTCAGTTCTATAGCTAAAAAGGTGAGCTAGTGGATACAAAATCCTTTCTAGAAGAAAGGCAAAAAATGGCTTCATATGCTTGAAGTGTTTTTGTTCCTCCCATGTATTATCAGTTAATCTAATAAAGAGAGATATCCTGTCCCTACAGATCTCATTGCACATCAATCCGCAGACCACCACAGTCCGGGCATTGTTTCTTTACAGCACGCTCGTTATCATGCTGCTGTAAAGCAGCAGGAATCCTTGGATCACATTTGTGTTTAGCATTCTGAAGGAAGGAGTGCTGCCTCACTTACCGCCTCCACCTCTGCTGGGTCGTACCAGACATTAATGTACGGATGCTGTAAGGCTTCATCTACTGATATCCTCTTGGCCGGATCAATGACCAGCATCTTTGATAAGAGGTCCCTGGCTTGGCTGGCTGCAACGAACAAGGAAAGCAGAGAAACACAGCGTTAGTACAAAACAACCACTGCCTCCAGAGGTGGGTTAGTAGGGGTAGGAAAATAGCAGTGGCACAACACTTTTAGAGGTTGTTTGTGTATGTACTGCTGCTCCCTTGCCTCCTCATAGCAAGAGCTCTTCAGTAATCATCTGATTCATTAGAAAGGTGCCAAAATCAGGGCTGATACCATAAGTCCCCTAACAAGCTTCAGTGAGATTTTAGATTCCACACAGAGGGCTGAATAATATACCCAAGAAAAATGTGCTTGGTGTATCTGTGATTACTACCAGGATAAGAGCACAAAAGTTCACATAAAGAAGTCTGAAATCATGGCATTACTAAATCAAAGCCTGAAACTTACAGGCACTTTTAGACTGGCTAAGAAAAACATCCACACTTCTCTAGACGTTTTTTTCATCTAACCTGCTGTGAGGCATTAAACATTTTAATGAGTCATAGATACTAGGCTAATCTTAAGGCATCCCCTTAGAAGCTACAATTTCAAATCTGTAGCCTTGGCATCATAGTGGTATGGAAGTGTTTGGAACTGCTTGAGTCTTTTTTGTCCCACATAACGAAGTTTAAATCAGTGGGGCACATCATCCTCCACTACATATATATATACATATATATGTGTATATACACACACACATTGAATTTTACATTGCAGCATTGATTTATTTTACCCGATAATATATTCCATTGTGCCTATCAGGCCACAAACTCAGCTTTATACTACCCAAATGGATTTTGACTAGTTCGAGTTTGTAAAAAATATAACATCATCTCAACCCACAGGAAAAAATTATAGCAACATATATTTCTCTTATTATTATTAACCATGTAGTGTTCTAAGCTCTCGGATGCTCAAAATTATTTGCTGTGTAAGTGAAAAAGACAATGAAAGGAAAAAAAGTTGCAAAGAGCAGTAAGTGCAAAAATATTATTGGGTATCTCATCATACATGGGTGAGTATCTAATTAAACCATTAACATTACATTATGGTGAAATATTTAGGCAGGGCATGGGATGATACAGTGCTGCACAAGTAGGGGTTTTTAAATGCACCGTTTCTTGCTCCATGGCTGTATCTTAAAAACTGGCATTCAGGATGCTCAAATGTGTGTGCTTTTTGTATCTGAAAGATAACAGCACTGTTTGACAGTCATTTCTATTCATTTTCCTGCAAATGCGGGAAAATTCCATTATTCAATTGCGTTGTAGTGGGAGTATAAAATTCTGTGTATCTGAAAGCATCTGCTCAGACCTTTCCCTTTACTCCCAGAGCCAGGACAGCAGCTTGGCTGTGAAGCAGTTGTTACCTGGAAGAAAATTCTGGGCAGTGTAATAACATGCAAATTGCAAGCAATTGAATACCATTAGATGCCTCCGTGGTGAGCGGCTGCAAGGACTGGAGTGGTGCAGAGCCAATACACAGCACAAGTCTGCAGGGGCTCCAGGGCTGTGTACTAAACACACAGTAATCATTCTTTCCCACTGAAGGTCAATGCCCAATTCAAGTGAAAAAAGACTTCCATATATGATTAAAACCGTGGCGATTTTTCTTCTACAGCAGGATATCTAGTCACACTGTAATTAAGTTAGTTTTCTACTTCACATATCTTAAGTGACCCACAGGATTTTTTCAAAAGAAGAAATCCACCCCAGTGGGTATTAAACCTCAGCTACTTCATTTCGGCTGATGTTGGTAATACCTTTGTACTAGTAAAGGTAGAGCTATGGCTGAACTGGTATTTTTCACCAAAAACAACCCAGTGCAAGTGCTGAGATCTCCCAATGGAAGTTCCATTGTTCCTTTGTGCTACAAGTTCACAAAGAAGAGTAAAGGAACACCTCAGTTCCTTGTGGCACAGGATCATCACATGGAACACCATGGGAATACGCTCAGTGCATCAGTGATTATGTTCCCTTGGCTGCCCAAGCACCAGGATCTCCAAAAACCATTTCCAAAGCCTGCCTCTCAGCTGAACAAAACCCATGCAGTCACTGGTCTGCAACTAACTGCATTAAATGGAGTGCAGCTAGAGAAAGAAAAATTGGAAAAGCCCTTCATTGCACTGCAGCTGTTGCGCACGAACCACGTCCCTTTGTCAGACATACCTTTGAGTTTGTTGTGTTCCGAGTCTGCTGGGAAGAGAGAGTCTGGAAAAAGTTTGGGGAAAGTGAGGCCAGCATACTTGGGTCTGTTCTCAACGTAGTTCCGTACTGTTGGCTGCAGCTTCTTCATGAATTCTGGACAGGGTGTTCCCAGCTGCTCAATAACTTTATTCCACTGATCAATATCTGAACACCAGTAGTTAAGGGAAACAAAATGCAAACCCCCGTGTAGCCTCCTGACATTTCTGCTTGTGTTCTCTGAGAATCCTCAGAGGTATTTAACTCCCTTCATAACATCTTTACAGCCACTATCTTTCCTTCTCTTCTCACTATTGCTCCAAGTCTTACAGCCTGCAAACGGAAAAACTCTCTCACACAACTTCAGGACACTGTGCAGTTCTCAAACCATGACCACCACGGAACAACACACAGATTCCTCTCTTTGAGTCAACACTTCTTACCATTCTTTTTTTAAACTTGAAATCCAATGACTTGAACTCCCTGTTTTTACACACAGATAATAGCCACTACGCCCACTTGGAAGAACTTACATGTGCACCTGCCTCTCTATTCAGTCTGTGAACAGGGAGAGCCAGATGTCTTAAAGAAGTTCTGCACAGGAGAAAAATCTTCTTTGACTCATCTGCTTTGCACTTTACTCTCTCCAATAACTTCATTGATGCTAATTTTTCCAATACCAGCCAACCAGCAACCCCTCAAAAACAATTTGTTTGATTTTATAAGAACGCACTGGGACTCATGTTCTATAGACAAATGATGCACAGGTGTAGACAGATGTTTCTCTTTAACTGAAAACGTGACAGCTGCATTGCTAAACTGATACTGACTAATGAGAAACACGGCTCTAATGCTTAAAAAGAAAGTGTGTTACAGGCATTTCATACTGAGCTTTTTATTTGTTGAGGTGTTGGTTTTTCAGTTTTCTTGTGTTAACATTTAGGCATCTGATAGGTGTTATGTAGCTCTTTCAGCCTCGTTCAGAACAAGACTTATTGTGCCAACAAAAAAGCAAATTATCAGTAGCATCTCTACATCACTTTAATTCACAGAGCTAAGAACCTGATTACTACATGGGGAAAAAATGAGGATTACGTGCAGCCATGGGTACATTGATACTAAGAAATATGATGAAATATGATGAGTTTTGTTAAGAACACACTGGAAAGAAAAGGCTTTTAAAAGACAAACATTCAAAGCATTTCAGCACAGAGATTTCTTTTCTAAAAAGTATTCTTTTAAGTTATTATTGTCATAAGTGTCATAAGTGTGGAGGAGTTTTCCAAATATTAAGACAGATTAAAAAAAAAATAGAGTCAAGCAAAAACCAGTTCTTGGTTATAGTAGCAATTTCAGATTTTAAAAAAGAGTATTTTATTTTAGGGAAATGGAAACAGTCTTTTCACATACCTTGAAAAGTGAAGACAGAGTAAATTTGGATTTACCTGAACTATCTTATTTGAACAAAAAAAGCGCAAATAATTCATTTAAAAATTGCAGGTTTACTAATCAAAAGCGTTTAAAGGAATGAAAATCATTTAAACATATGCTTTAAGAATTCTAAAACAGTGTTTTGAATGGTTTTATTTTCAGCTGAAAAAGGTTGCTAGAAATAGCAGCAGTCTGGAAAGATTTTTCTGAATGCCTTTTTTTTTTTAAACTAAAGTGAAGATTTATGTAGAAAAGCCCCTCCCACACACACACTCCGTAGGCTGTATGTAGCTTATCTTGTGTTGTCCATGAAAAATATCTTTTTCTCAACAGAAAACCAAACAAATGGAACAACAGTAAAGTTATCTAAGGCTACAGCTGCTCAAAGAGTAGCCTGAATATTTCATTAAATATTTCATTAGAAAATAAAGTGTTTTGACATTTTAAACGTGTGTTCAAGTTAACACACCTCAGTGACTGCTGGCTGGACTGCTTCAGAAGCAGGTCTGTCTGAGGAGCTTGAGAACACAGAGTGTGTAAATGCTTTGCAGAGAAGAACACAGAAAGGCAGAAGGGCACAGAAATGAAGATGCTGTTAGTTGTGCCAAGAGAAGCTGAATGGGTGAGAGAGCCAAGCTCTAAAATTATCGCTGGCAGCATTGCCTGTGCATGTTGAGCAAAGTGTTTGATAAACAGGGAGGGCCAAACACAGGACTTGCTTCAAAGAAGGTCACCCCTGTACAGAGCAGGTGAACCATCGCCCAGGCATTTAGTGAAGGCCAAAGGAAAAATAATCTTTGGGATTACAGAATTATGTGGGACTTGGACACAGGGAGAGGGAAGATGTAGTAAGATGCCCTTGACATGAGCAATAAGGGAAAAGAGTACAAGAAGCTCCTGGAATACAGCCTATGTGATGGGAACCGCTGTCAGTGGTGATGGAGAAGGAGAAGGAAAATCCACAGAAAACAGGCCAGTGCTCACTGCACACATTTCTCCTAAGCTGACAGAAAGGCTCTCACTAAAAAACAACATACAAGCAAACTACCACCCATGACTGGGACATTTTGAGATGGAGCAAAAACGAGAGCCAAAAGCAAGAGAACTGGCACAGCCACCATGTTGTGCTCCTTGACTAGACTTGATTTGCAGGGCAGCACTGGACCTTTTGCAGCCTTGGCTCTCACCAAGAGCCAGAAGTTCAGGCTTTATGTCACAGCAGCTTCAGGGACTGGTTTTGAGTAATGAATGATCTGAATGGGTAATTGTGCTTCATTACTGTATTATTTCTGACTTATGTTGCTCATTTACTGCCAAAACCCTTAAATAAAATACATTTGTTTGCTCTTTAGATACATTTACATGTACACACACACACACACATACAAACTGACATGATGGAGCACTCAGGACTGTTTTTGTCCTGATAATAGCGATAACAACACCATGCTAAGTGAAAGCAGTTAGATAATATTTTAATCAGATGGACACACACACTTTCTCTCTAGTAATGGTTCTCCACTTACCTAGACCTTACAAGCAATGGATTATATTCTGAGGTCCAATACATGAAAATGTGCAAGAATGTAATAAAGTTCTTGCAGAATGCTGGTCCAAGCTCCATTTCACTGTAACGTTTTATACAGTCACCACATGTGATGCATCTATGATGCACCTGGTGATGAGAAGTTGTACCTATCATGGCACGAGATTAAAAATAAGAAGTCTTGGAAAAAAAATCTGAGGTCTACACATCAAAGCAAAGATAAGCAGCTTTCTCTTGCTGGCAGTCAGCATTAGCTTCAGCAATTCTGCAGGAAACAAATGTTACTACAGGACAGTCCGAATGTGAATCAAAATCTACGGTCCTAATGTGAATCAAAATCTACAGTAGGTTACATAAATTGATTAGAGATTGTAACTATAGATGTTATTAAAAAAATGATACTAAAAGTTAGTGATCACATAACTCTGACAGAAGTTTTCCAGGGAAAAATCCGTTCAAGAAGAAAATTGAATTTTTCCCCTTGAAATTAAGCAAATGTTAGACAGACTGAAAGTGGGAAAGAATTCCAACCCAAAGCTCCGGAAAATGATGCAATGTTTGCTTAAAAGCTATTTGAATCAGTTCAGCTGTCCATTGCCCCAAGCAGGATCAAGGAAAACGTGTCAACTACTCACAATAGCATCTATATGATTTAAGACAGAAGAAGGGATCTAACCCGGATTTATTACCTTGCCTCTGGCACTAACAATATGGCATTTAATAACATTAAGATGGCCATACAGAGTTACAGCAAAGATTTAAGAAAACAGACCTAAAATGTGCATGCTTTGAATGAAGATTTATCACTGAGGCCTCAGGTTTTCTCAAGCTCACCAACCACCTTTTCTCTTTGCAGCCTTATACTCTCCTAAGGATTGTTCTCCTTTGCTTTCTAAATACTTGGTTACTTATTTGGAAAATAACCGGAAGTTGAACTGCGACATATCTGTCTAAAGCAAAGGCATAAAAATTCAAATAGGAAAATAATATTTTGAATGAACAATAACTTGTTTCTTTTGAAAAAATCAGATTCCACAGTAAAGTGATCTATTTAGAGGCACAGGCTGATGCTACTAGCTCGTCAAAATTAGAATAATTACTATAAACAGCTCTGCATTTCAACCCCACTACCAAATTGTGGCAACAACTGCAAAGTTGATAGGTCAACTTTTTAATTTTTTTTTTTTAATTAGACTTTTCTTTTTAAAATAAATCTGCTAAAAAAGACACTAACCAGCTTCACTGTGGGAGATGTCAGTGTCACAATCACATTTTTTCCACAGTCCCACAACTTACATATTGATGCCAACAGTTTACAAAAAAAAACCCACACAGAAGGAATTAAAAATGCTACCATCTGACAAGACAGTAACTATAGTGCATTTTCTGTTCCAAGGTGAACACTTTGAGAAGAATGTGGCATTTGTAAAAATTAGACTGCAACAGAAAATACTGTGCAACGTTCAGAATAGTAATTGCTATTTATATGGTATAACAGAATGTGGTGATAACAAAAAATAACATGTAGCACAAATAAATTACTTCAGAAGATTACCATTGATCATTCAGGAGTTAGGAGACAGCAGTGTTCATTGTGCAGATGTCATCACCATTTTGGATGCACATCTATGACTCCTTAACTAAAATTCTCAAATACTATTTTTTTTTAGCTGGTATTCCATTCAGTTGCTGGGCATCTGTGCTTACACAGCAGCAAGCAAACGACAAAATCATGGAATGGTTTGGGCTGGAAGGGATCTTAAAGATCATCTCATTCCTCCTGTTCCTGAATCAGGGGAAAACAGAACCATTCTGTGTTTTCATCTGTGTAATTATTCAAAAGCTCCTTTTGCCCTTTATGAATGAGTTTTTACAGCAGTTAATAGTTACTCAACTTCCTCAGTGTTTAAAGAAAGACAAATTTTGGCCCTGAAGTTCTGCAAGAACGTTCAACTACGCACACCATTCTATATATTCATGTATCTATCAGCCTATATCAGCTGAGTCACCTCCAGCAACCCTCAGCTCAGCAATATTCTACCAGTCTTTGGCATCAGTTCTCTCTCTACATTTCCTCTGACTTCCAAAAAGTGAAAGCTGAACACAACACTCAAAGGATGGGAAGTCAGCAAAGAGAAAAGGCTAAATAAAGAGGTAAATAAAAAAACGTTCATGGGAAAATATAATAAATATGCAATAGAGCAGTTGTCAAAATGCATGAACTGAGTTGCATTATTGGATAGGAGCAAGTGATCTCATTTTCCTTGTATTTACATATAGATGGCAGGTTTTCCAAGATAAAATTATAAGCTGTTAGCCCACCATCAAAGTTCAAACAATTTGTGTTTAGTACAAACATTTCTAACGGAGTTACATTGCTGTACTGAAAATAATTAAGTAGGCAATGGATAATCTTTCATCCATTTACTAGTGCTGGGAATGTTTTTTCACAGCCTGGGCACTCATTTTTTTTGTGGTTTCTCCACAAAAATCACTGTTTCCATGGAACCACTGCTCATTGAGCATGCATGCTCACAGAAAAATGACACCAAAAAATTACTTTTCAAACAGAGTATAATTCTCATCTCGGATTTAAAGCAGAATTAATTTATTGTGCAAATACACAAAGCTGCTTTTCCTGAGGAGTTTATGATTTATAGCTGCCAATAATACCCTGAAAATCATAAAATGCTGTTTCACGTACTGTTGTAACCATTAAATCTGTCCTTGTTTTAACAGGTAAGACCACAGTGGACTTCTGTGCAAAATTTCTGCAGGCTCTGTGTCTTTTTCCATCAGTTCAGATTTCCTGACAAAGAAAAGGTACCAAAAAAATAATTCTTAGAAGGTTTGCTGGAACAGTTTCCAATAACCTGTTCTCTCATGTTGTCAGAACAGCCCCCGCATCTTCTGCATAAAGCAGAGAAAGCCTTAGGGCAGTTATTGAGATCTTCTCCAATGCTTGCAAAAATAATTTTGCCACTAATCCTAGAAAGTACAAACCCATCTCTTAAAAAAAAGATTATGGCCAGTGCTAGAATGACTTGTGCACAGATATTGCTGGACTTCGTAGATCATTCTGACTCAATGCAGCAGCACTTGTTTATGGAACCTAGACAAAGTCATTAGGCAAAATGTGTACATTGAAAAGTATTTTCAGAAACTACCTTAATTTTTCTGCTCTGCATTTCACCAGCAGTTCAGACCAATTTGATGTGAAGTTTGTAAGTAAATTAACTCTATGCCTGAAGAATCTATCAAAAGGTGAAACTACTGTTTCAGGATATGAGTCTTGAAAAACATAGTTTTGTTTTTGCTGAAATGAAATGGCCAGAAGTGGGGATTTAAAAAAAAAAAAAAAAGGGTCCTTCAAGGGTATTGATGGCTTACAGTATTTCTTTCTATTTTTTTCATCTCACACTAGTCATATTCTTCAATTTCTGAGCACTGAGTCTCAGCACAAGGTCTGAAGGAGTGTTTTGACTCTGTGAGAATCTTTAATGATCTTGGTTATCTTTTGAAATTCAGTTGTCCTTCCTGAGCTCAAAAAGGCTCTGTTTATCTCCCGAATTCCACAATATGGCTTTGAAGCTCTGCCCAGCATTTTTGCAGCAGCTCAGCTGAAGTGTAAGCTCATCAAGTCTGTTGATGGCTGAAGAAATTCCTCTATAAACACATCTGGTGCTGCACCTGGCACCGGCTGAAGATTTCAAGAGCTCTGCTAAGACTGATGCCTAGCAATGTCCAGGAGAAGTTTCAAAGAATCATAGAACTCCTTAGGTTGGAAAAGGCCTTTAGGATCATTGAGTCCAGCTGTTACCCCTGCACTGACCAGACACCACTGAAGTCCATTTAAGGTGGCCTGGACTGCAGCGATCACACACTGGTGGAGTTTGCAGTCCCAAGGGATATGGGTCAGGCAAAGAGTAAAGTCAGGACCCTGAACTTTTGGAAATCGAAATTCCGGTTGTTCAAGGCATTAGTCAATAGGATGCTCTGGGAAACTGCCCTCAGAGGCAAGGGAGCAGAACAGAGCTGGCACATATTTAAGGACACTTTCCACAGAGCACAAGAGCCAGCAATCTCCTTATACCCCAATCCCTACAACATGCTCGGCACGACTGCAGTTGTAGATTAAGACAGAATAAGGCTGCATAAACTTGTGCAGACATATACTGAGAGCAGCTGACATCACACCTCTCTACTGAACGTATATTTGTCTCACTGAGCTTGTCTAAGTACAGGATTTAAAGGCACGTTCATCCTTGCCTGCCCAAAATGCCTGCAGCAGCTAAAAAAAATGTGTAACTACCACTTTCACAGCTCACCAGAGGACTAAGGCACCTTCTTCACTCCTCCAAATCATTTATGCAGCAATGAGAAAAGAGACTCCCTTATAAAACCTTGAGGAGAATACGTGGAACAAGAGTCAGACTCACAGGTACAGCCAGCTTGTCACATTGCTCCTGAGGCAACACAATGCACCGTGTCACCATTTCCTCCTTGCTCGAGGCACAGTTACGTGCAAGCTTCATGCGAATTTTTTTTTTGAAAGCAGAACTACTGCTGTCAACATGGAAATGAAGTTTTCATATGAAATTTAAAAAAATAAAAAGCAAAAAAAGAAAAAGCTTTCGCACGCGAGTACATCACATGCATTCACCAAAAATGGCAGAGAACAGTAAAATTTCAAAGATCAGTAAAGATCATGAGGATTTTGGACACTGCAAATCATTCTGCACAACTGGGAGTTTAAAAGAGAATAGAGATGGGTTCTGTTCTTATTTAAGCCCCAGTGATTTCAGTGATTTCAGATGGATTACAGGAGTGGAACAGAGCAGCAGCCTAGCTAGGCACTCCAGTCTGCACTTACTCAGAGGCATTTTCTGCTTTGCTGCTGATGAATTTTGCTACAGAAATTTTTAGTTATTTGAATGGACTATTTAGTCGCGTAAACAGTAACAGTATCAAATGACCTACACTGCTTAACCACCGGAAAATGGCAAATATAAATTTTGCAGTCAAATATATGACTGACAGTGCATTTCTCATGAATATTCAATCTTTCAGCTTCAAAACTGCTTTTCATGGTTATTTATGCATAAAAATTGACACAAATTAGTATTAAATACTCTTCAAATCACAGTGTGGATGTGAAATGAAGCACTGCCTGTTATGAAAAAATTGCTGATAGCAGATCCTGGTACACTGCCAGGCTTAACCCATTTTATGTCAAAGAGGAAACTTTTTTAAAGAAACGGATGTTTAATTACTCTTGCTCCTGCACTTAAATTCATCCCTAAATATGCTGCCCTCGAGCTCTGAGGGCTTATAGTCCCTGCTGATGGAATTACCCAGCTGCCCAATTCCATCACTCGTCTGAAGAAATAATCTTTTTTACAGCAATGCTAAGCATCTTCTGTGCAGGTTTAAGGCAGAGGATGCCACGAGGTCATGAATCTCAGCAGGCTGGGTTGGAGCTTGCAGCTTCCTGACTGGTTTTCAGCTGCACAGATGGGCAGGGGAGCCAGAAGTGCTGAACCCCTGCTCATGGCTGCTCAGCAGCAGTAAAGGGGTGTGGGGGATGGATTTGGAGAAGAGGTGGCTTTGAGGAGCAGCCTGAAAGAAAGCAACCGGCATCGTTCTCTGTGCACGGAACAGGCACTCATGGAACAGCAGAAGAAAAGCAGAGCGGTACAGAAAACATAGGGCAAGTTTAGCAACGTATCGTAAATAAAAATGAAGAACGTGAATTCAATTACAGGCCAATCCCAAAGAAATCAGCAGCTGGTAATGACAATTTCTGTGGAGCTATTGCAATAATAGACAGCACACAATGGTTTAATTACAGAGGCTTTGCGCGAGTTCTTTTTAACAAGCACGCAGCTGTGTCAAAGAAACCAGTGTTTGGAGTCCTATTTGAAGACATATTCAATTCTTTTTGGACTTATCTGGGGATATCTTTAAATGTTAGCTTATAAAATGGAAGCCTATGAACATAAAACCAGTTCTGACTACAACACTGAGGGATGCTCGCCCCTACACTCAAATGCCTGACTCCACATTGACAGGAAACAGAAGCACGGCAAATCTGGAGCACAAATAGGTGCTAATGATTTCCATCAGCACACAGAACAGAAAGGTTTACTTTCACATAGGCAGAGATGTGCTCCAGATCATACAAAAACACAAGGAAAGTGTATTGCTCATTTCAGTATAGGTATGTTCACCCAGCATTTTAAACAAAACAAAAACTTAGAATCTTACGAGACAAGGCTGAGAAAATCTTAATGATGTAATTATCTACTTTCATTTCTTTAATGCTCTTGAGATGATTCTTTGTCCGCAGTTTGATCAAAATTTTGAACCCTTTAAAATGTAAATGAGGTCAGATGTGCTGAAGTGAACTGGTAAGTATGTGTATACATATACACACACAAGTGTACATGCACACATACTCAGAGAAAGTGACATAAAAATTAATAATGCCTGGAAACTCCTCTGTCATCTAAGTACAGAATTTAAAATAGAAGGAAAATATGTACACAGGCCATGTCCATTTCTCATATTCATGATCCTATGGACAGTAAAAGACTGGAGTTAGACCAAGCATGTACTGATCTCAGTTACTGTTGTACACAAGAAAGGTGTTCCACAATCTGATAAACACTCAAGTGCATATCAAAGCTTTAATAAAGTATGGAACAAAATAAGAAATATGGCTGCCTCAGCCCTGAGTGCAGAATGGTCTCTAAGGGTAACATACATATTCCTAGTCTGCTTGTCCACAGATTTAATGGGTTTATCTATAAATCACTTCTTCTCGATGTCAAGAATATATTCTGCTTTCACATAATAGCTCCATGTACTTAAATAAAAGATTACAGACCCAAGTCCATTACAACAGTTTCCCAAGAAACTTCCAGACTTCTGAGTCACTAAACTACTACCAAGTGATAATTTTAGTCTTGGGAAGAAGTTGTGCCCAAACTGAAACCATTTCCCACTTTTGTACTTTAATACCACTTGAAGAGCAACCAAACAAAGCAAAGAGGCAATTCCATGAGTCTATAACAAATAAGCATTTCTATGATTCATGTCTGAGTTAATCAGAGATGCAGAAATGCATGTGAAATGCAGAACCTTTTACATCTCGCCCTGAGGTAAGCAGCGACTTGTGCCTACCCTGCTACCACCTTTAAAAAACCCCCTCATTTATGAAACACAACCCTCCCACACACCACCAAATTAATAAAGAGACATTCATAACAACAAAACTGTGGTCACTGGCTGCAGAAAGCGATTCTGGTGAACTGCGTAGGACGTTGTTTTCCATCTCCTCATGCTGTACGTACTGCGGTTTCCGCCTAAGGCTTTAGCTGAGAGGCGGTAATGGTTTGTTGACATTTTGGTTTGCAGGGATTTTGCGGTGGGACTTAACCCAGCTCTTTAGGTACAGAACAGAGGTATGTCAGCACTAGTCTAGTGGGAAGGGGCTGGAAGGGAAAGGGTTGGAAGTGCCTCCTGGGGCCAGAATGGCTGCTAGGAAGGATACGATCAGTGCCAGGAAACAACACAGCACCTTTAATCATTTCTCCCATGATGCACCCTACTGACCACATGTCAACTGAAAACAAAAATGAAATGAAGGTAAACAAGAAAACAGGAACAGAACAACAAATAAATGAGAAGACTTATCCAATCATGCTATAGCACAGCGCCTGCAGACACAGACCTGCCTCTTGCTCTCGGCGGCTACTTTTCTGCCTGAGCACATGAGTTTCATGACAAGTGAGCAGGTCTGAGAAAAATTGACTCCAACAGTTTCCTTTACCCCAGTGTGGATGAAAGACAATGCCATTAAATACAGAAACCCAACTGAGACCCGCGGCTGGCTACTGTGTCATAATACAACTTTGTAATTAAAATTTACCAATTAATTTTGTCTTTTTCAAGTTTTCATTTGTATTCATTACCTAGGTTTATGATGCTTTGTCTTGTAAATGAATGCTGGTCTCTGTATTCAATAAGGATATGCAAATTGCTATTCCTTTATCATTCCAGCTACCAGAGATCCATGCATATTTTCACAAGCTGAACTGCCAGAAGCCACAAAAGGAACTTGGGTCCTTGTGAAGACATATCCAGGACTTACTCAGGATTATGAATAGAAGTTTTGAGATCATTCGACTCCAGCAATGCTTGCTTTAGGCCCTGTTGGCTCACTTCCACCAAATCTCAGTGAAGCCAGCAGTCCATCACAGGGATCTTGAGAATCTCATAAGATTTCCATTTGCCATGATAGGAAATGGTGATTTCTAAATAGGCCAGTTGAGACACAGAAGCACTAAGCTGTACCTTCTGCACTGAAATTCAGACTAAAATGGGGGCCTATTTACCTCCTACAGGGAAGAGCAGTTCAGCTGGGTCAAACAAAGCTCACCACAATTTACACTGGAGCACGAGATGAAAATCAGACTCCTTATATCCAGCACAGGATTAAGGTGGCATATTCCCCCATACTGATTCCATGTAACCACATTACCTCTGCTGTCCTTGCTCTATGATAAGTCATAGGGCATGAAAGCAAGCACAGGGACAGACTGGTGTCTCAGGGCCAGAAGCTGGGGAAAAATATGAAAGCATCATGCTGCTTGGTTAAATTTACTCTCACAATTTCATATTTAGCAACAGTTTAAAGTGCATTTGACTTTGAAGGCAAATGTCCTGTCTGTGGAAATCTTAACATGCCTGGGTCTAAGGTTCCCTTGTTGCTTTATTTAGCATATGAAAAGCTTCAACACTAAACAATAAATAAATCGATAAACAAAAAACAAAGAACTAAAGAAAAGGCTACTTGTTTGGAAGCAATAAGCAGACCTAGAGATGCAAATTATTGCTGCTTTCATCACAAGCTAAATGGCATGCAAAATATCAGGAAAAGATAGAGCAAGCAGTTGTTTGTTCGTCTGTTATTAATTCCTTTTTATTTTCAGAGGCTGCCTCCTGACATCACTGCTCTATGCTATGCTCCAGAGGGCACACACAAAAGTTGAACTAGTGACTTACTAAACTGCAAACTGTGTAAAATCAGAGATGATTATTCCCCTCTACGCCTGAGGTTTTGGGAAGGGAGCTCTTTGAAAATTTCCAAATCAGAAGGAGGAAAGATAAACACCTAAATATAACCAATATCCCAAGAGCCTTCTTGACTGCTGCCTCTTTTCTCACCTCCTGAGGCAATTAGAAATATATCAAAGTGGAACCAGAATTTGGCTGCATGTTTAGAAGCACTTAGTTGGAGATTAGGAATTTCAGCCCATACAGAGCAGCTGTTAGAAGCCCCAGTGAAGGCACTGAGACCTGTGCAAAGCTCCAGAAAGGACTGCAGAACAGAGAACTATGCCTTGATCCTCTGCTTTGTTTAGTCCAACATCAATCCAGATGCTGCAGTCTGAGTAATTTCACACATACAAGCATCACAAAAAAACAAGCACACCATAATCTACATTCAGCTCCAACGCACTGAAAATTTACATGTGGTAAAAGAGTTTTTTTTTTCAAATGCAAGATAATCACAAATGCTGGCAATGCTACATCAACACACAGAACAACCCTAAGATTTAATCATGGGCAGGCTAACTTCTAGTGACAGACACCTGCATGATTCAAGGTAAAGCTTCAGTTTAGCAACTACTTGCCTTGATGCTTTAAGATCACATGAAACAGTGTTAAGAAATTCAACCTACAACGTTTTAAGACTCTCTGCAGTGAAACTGTTGAGATTTGGGTAGCCCTTGATGGGAAACCCACTCTCCATTGGAATATCGAGGTCCTGGATTACTAGGAGCAGGGGATTTTTAATGTGGTCAGAATCTCTACAAACCAGATTATTGCACACTCTGGAACACATTCTTGATTGTGTACACATATTTCAGAACATGAGTAAACTTGCCAAGGACACCAAATGCCACCCTGGCATAGCCAGCTTGAATAAATGTTCACCAGAAACCACATGCACGTGTCTTCCTGAACAAAGAAAACATTTTAACCATACAGCAGATCTACTTCTCTGGGCCATCTCCTGGTTCTGATTCCCCACCAAACAGGTACTTCCTGACCTAAATGAGTGCTTGTTCATCCTTCCAGATTTCAGATTCCCTCCAGCAGACATGCAGAAGGGTCAGGAATTGTAGAACTACCCCAAGATGTTTCTATATGGAGAAGACCTGTCGTAGTCAACCTGTCACAGACACCTCCCTGGTAACTCTACATTCTCCTCCTGCAAAACTGCAGGTTCTCTGGGACTTCACAAAACACAGTGAGAGGGAGCCTAAAGGGAGAATCTGCAACTGCCTTTGCTCAAACTCCCACTGAGGTGGCTCTTCAGTCTTGCACTCAGTAAGATCCAGCTGTCATTCAATGAAAATTGTGACATTCAAATTAAAATTCTTTAAATGCAAGCCAAAGGACACTCTGGAGACCAGAGATGCAGGCACAACTGAATGAGCTTTGCCATCTTTTCCAGTCGCATGGGCTGGTTCACACTTTCTGCCCAGAGCACTAGTGAAAATACCAAACATTCACATTTGTAATAGCTCCTGTTTCAGTGATGCAGAAATCACCCCTCTGCAAGCTGAAAAGAGATGTTCACGTCCTCAACACTGACTGAAGAAGATAGTGATAGACATATTAATGAAGCAAATCATGGTACCTGATTTTACTTGTGTAACTGTAGGCCAATATATTTAGCAGACAACACTGCTTGCCAATGGCTAAGGGACAAACTCCAGTAAAATGTCAAGGCAGCTGAGTATGCCTGTCATAACAGCGATCTCCTGTCTCCAAATTCTCCTAAAATGGACAGACACCTTGCTGGGACCTCTCTTTACTTCCATCTCTGAGTACTCCTGCAGGTCTGTACTGATGTCTGCTCTGAAGAACCATTTCTAGGCCCTTACTTGAATTTTCAGAATGAAAAATACAGTAGTCTGTATCGGATGCTGTTCCTTGTTTTTACAGGTTTTTATGTTATTTCTATGCAATTAAAAAAAAAAAGAAAAGAAAAGACAGGGTTTATAAAAATACGTGGTAGGTCTCAGTAATACATGGGCAAAGCTGATTTTTTTTCACAAGCCCCAGACACCACAGCTACAAAGGCTTCAGGCCTGCCAATGCCAAGGAAGGTCTGTGATGTGTGGCACTCCCAATGACCATTGTGGAGATGACTCAAACACTTGAAAACTATTAAAACCCTCCCCTAACCACCAAACCCTTATTTCCCTCAATTCTGGCTAAGTCATGGCAAACTCTCAGTTTTGTGCCATTCCAATCTCCTTGCTGAGATATCAAAACCCTTCCCTCTGTGCTTGTATTTATTATATGCATGGATTTAAACATGTTTTAACAAGGGCTCGCTTAGCACAGTATCAGCTCAATCCGTTAAGATCGCCCGAGAAAGTTTTTCCTTTCTAATTTGAAACACCAATTTCCACAAGATGTTATAAAAACTTTAATATTTCTCAAGAACAGTAATAAGGTTCCTAAGTGTTTGAATAGTTGCCTTAGTGACTTTTATTTTTCTTCTTGCCAAACACCGTGGAATACAGGTGCTCTCCTGACAGATGTTCTACGGAACCAAAAGGGAATTGCCACCATTTTACAAAGGTGATGCTTCAAAACAACCTATGAATTTCTCTCTTTTTCTCAACTTTCTGTGACCCACTGGGAGGCCTGCACTGGAGCAGGCTCCTGGCTCTTAGGCTGCAGTGCCAAACAAGTGCTAAAAAATACCTGTTAAAAAATGACTGAAAAGGCCATGGGAATCCTGAGCAGCAAGCTCAAGAACGAGTGGAGGCATAAGGGGTGACTCACACCCTTCCCTTTCTCCTGGTTTTCTTTTGGATATAACTATATAAAAAAACTGTCACAGTAAGAGAGACCTACAAAGAATCTTGCCAAGGAATGTGAAACACACTACACTGCGTCTAACAGGCCACAGCATTGAAAACCTGGTTTGAAGATCCTGCATTTCCTTGCTTCAGGTCCTCTTTTTGGCTTATTTTACATTTTGACTTTGAAGTATTTCTTTCCAGGTCTCAAAGAGTATTCAAGCACACTTGTGTTACCTCTTGCAGTGGGAAACCCACAGGTAGTCTCTCTTGCTACAATACAAACAGATTAGCAGATCATTTGAGGATACTTGTACGTTTTCATATCTGGAACAGGAATCACAGAATAGAATCACAGAATATGCTGAGTTGGAAGGGACCCATCAGGATCATCGAGTCCAACTCCTGGCCCTGCTCAGCACACCCCAGGAATCACACCATGTGCCTGAGAGCTTTGGCCGAACACTCCTTGAACTCTGTCAAGATTGGTGCTGTGACCACTGCTCTGGGGAGCCTGTTTCAGTGCCAAACCACCCTCTAGGTGAAAAAACTTTTCCTGATATCCAACCTAAACCTCCCCTGACTCAGCTTCATGTGATTTCAAATGTGTTCCAGTTCTTTATTTTGATCCCAGACAAATATCTGCATGCTCCTGACAAAAGGCACTTCAGTACTGTTTCATCCACAAGTTCTAAATTCTCTGCTCAACTGTTCCAGTCTATCTCAGCTCAGATCAGCACAGCTGCCATCAAGAAAAAGCTGGCTAATGACACAGAAAAAAAACCCCAAACATTTGAAACCATCCAATTTTCACAGGTGCCAGAAAAGGCAACTAAAACTTGCCTTGGTTGAAATTCATGCAAGGCAGCAGTGCATCCTGAAAATCTTCAAGGTGAGTGATGGGAAACAAGCAATGGATCATCTTCACTGTTGTAGCACCTGGGATCTACTCCAAGAGCCACACAGATGACAGACAGCATGGGAGTTTCATGCTAAGTGCAAATTACACTCTAAACTGTTGGAGTACGCATATCTGAATTAAAAAAAAAAAGAGAAGAATGGCAACAGCCAATCATCCTCACATCTATTCCGAGGTCTCTTTGAAACAGACCTCATCTTAGATGATCAAACTTTCAGAAAAATCCTGAGTCCAAAACCAAATACTGAATACCCAGGGAAGAATAATCCAGGTCAACAAAATCCAAACTTGGCTATCAATGTCATCATACTTTTTTTTAAAGACAAAAAAAGTCTTAAGAAAATACCACCCAGAACAAGAAAAACAGCATACTGCACTTAACAAAAGTGCAGAAGTTCTATTATACTGTAATTTAAGAAACACCTAAATATGCCCTCAAAACACTGAAATTACACTCACTAATCAATACAGATCAAATGCAAAGGTAAATTCTGTTTATGAGTGGTGGAAAGGCAGCACCTTTTCCTAAAAGACTTTCTTGATGTAAACTTTTTTTCCCTAAGGCAATAGAACACTTTCTGTCAAATGTCAGAGAGCATCTCTTAATCCTACCACTCTCAAGGACAGCTGGTGGGCAAGGGAATTTTTGAAAATCTGGCCAAAGGAAACTTTAACTCCATCTGTTAATGCTGACTTCTCTTCAAAATTCCTTTTAGATGTTCATAATTACATAGAAGAAAGTTGGAATTTTTCTCTCTTGCTATTTTAATGGTATTTTCTCTTTTGAATGTTTTAGACTTTAAGCTACTTGCAGTAGGAATTCTGTTCTCCATATTCACCGTGGAAATTTAGGCCTAGCCAAACTTAGGACGCTTGGCTGTTATCACAATATATTTCTATGGCTAAATCACTGTTTTCCCTTTGATCTGCTGAAGGACTCACACATGAAATTGCTATGCTGCCAACCTCTACATGCCTCCTTCTTTTCAGTACTGAAAATAAATGCTCTGATCACTTTATTTCCCCCACTAAGTCATGTGTGCCTGTAGGACATCACTGTGGCCTTGGCAGCTCAGATCTTAATAAATCTGTCTCACCTGAAAGCATTCATTTTAAGTTTTCCCTTCTCTCCAAATAAAAAACCAGAAACACATTTCCAATCCTTAAATTGAAATCTTATGAGATTTTGAAGATGTTATTACCTAGAGCTGAACCAGCTTTGGGGAAAGCCCTGGGGTTTTCTAACATATTTCCAATGGCATCCAAGAGTTCGAGCAGTTTTTAGTTGCTCACATTCTTTCTGATTTAAAAAAAGTGGAATAAGCATCACAGAAACACTGAGCAAGAAACTCAGAAGTGGACTACAAAAGCTTACCAGAACTTGCCAGGAATATTTTGGTCTGCAAATCTATCTAGGAATGGATGGAAAGGTGGATTTCTTCTCGAGAGGGTCTGATTTCTGACAAGGAAGTTTCCCTGACAGTATTTCGAAATGTCTGCCTTAGCTGAATAAGAAGGAACGAGGGTACCTGCCAGGCAGTTTCTACCCAGCACTCCTCAGGACACTGGAGGCTGTTCTTACTTGTCCGAAAACCAGCCGTAGCCAATCCAGATTCCAGAGATTTCTCACAGCAGCTTAAGAGAGAGTTTCTTATTTACGTAGATGAGAGGTTCTGAAATTAATCTCCTCCATGTTTTAATTTCCACAAAGACTTTAAAAATGAAATTTCATTTCACGTCAGCAGCACCTGAGTGCAATGGTAACTCAGTGGGATGGTTTAGGTGAGATTAACTTTCAAAATATATTCTTTCCATAAAACTTGGCAGCAGCTGTGGATTTTTTCTTAGATGTATACTGTGCCACACACGAATGTTCCTTCTCCAGACTAGAAATGAGTAAGCTTGTATTGATGGCAAGTGCACACAGTAGACAGCCTTCTGAATGATTAAAAAGAACTGATTTTTTTCATTTCTGTACAGACTCGCCTCTTTCAGCTAGAAAACTCTCCGCTGGAAAGCCTTAAGTAGCACAAGGGAAGTATGTGATGTCCTTCTGTAAAGTTTACCTGCAGCTGCACAAATGCTTCTCCAGCTCTTCCTGCACCCGGGAGGGAAACTAGATCTGCTCACCAACAGCCACGGAGGGGTGGGAAATCATATGGACCCATACACAAACCAGTCTTTCCAACACTGACAACTCATTCATGGGGTCAAACTGGTTAACAAATGAATACTGAAATGAATGTACCGATTTTTTTCTTTTTTTAAATTTTTTTTTTGACTTCCTACTCATCTGAATAAACCTACCATTAAAGCATGGTAGTAATTGTGACCTGGCCCATATACATTATATTTCAGGATATGGGGTTTCCAATGATTTAAAAAATAGGACTATCCCACAATTTATATAATGTTTACTTCATTTGTTCAAAAATTCATTTGTTATTTTCAACTGATACTGAAATGTTAAAAGGTATTTTAAAAATGTTTTACTGCTATCATAAGAGACTGTTTCCACAGCCAGACAGAAACAAAGTAATTCTCATGTTTGAATGATTTTTTTAAAAGCTACACTGTTTAAATTATATTGCATTAATTTTTTCTAGACATGGGCGGAAGAACATATCTCTTAATTTGTTGTTGAGAAAGGAGAGCAATACATTAATGACACTATTATGCTTTTACACTGAAACCATTCTTTGTATGAATTCTAGTTGCTTATCAACTAAAATCCATCTCTCTGTTAGTGAAGGAGAACTGCATCTTCACTGGGCCACCAAGCAGAGCTCATCTCTCAGAGAAAGTTGACAGAGCTGTGAAAACAGGACAGGCAGGACCCAACTTTGACAAACACGACAGGAATTACTCAAAAGTCAGCAAAAAAATAATTGCTTCCATGGCTACGTGTCTGTGAAAGCTGGGTTTTCTTCACACCAACTGCCAGTGGCTGCTGATGCCAGATTTTCGTGGTGCCTTTCTGCCAACTAGCTGAAAATAATATGCCTTTTTGTTTCTGAAAGTGAAGATATGTTATGTTGCCTCATTTTATTCTGATGGGCAAAATACACACTACTTACATTTCCAAGCCAGCACGAGCGGGTTGCCTGGCTTAGCCTGTGATAAACAGGAGGCTAAGTAGACACCTCCTCTTTTGTTTTCATTTTCTAATAGTGCTTTCACCACCTTGGAAGAGGTAAAAATGATATCACCCAAGACAAGAAGAACAAGATGGGAGGGAAATACAGTTTAATTGACGACACAGGCCTCATGCAAGTAAAGGGAAGTCCATTTTTAAATCAAGAGAATCTGATTTCAGGCCAATTTGGAAACCACAGCAGATAAACGGTTGCCTTAAACTGGGTGAGTCAAATTCTTCATTTTGTTTTAAAGAAAAAAAACATAATGTTGTATTGACTCAACACTGAGCCCATACAGCATTGAGATGAATCCAAAACCATGATGCATTAGCAAGCAAAAGATTATGATGTCACCACAAATGTTATGAAGTCAATATTTCCAAAACATAAAAGCAGAAAAACAGATTTACAGGAATGAGATGGGCCAAGTTAGGACTTTTTTCTTTTTTTCTTATTTTTCCTTTGAAGAATAGTAAATAAAGCTGTACAATTTGCCATCATAATGCTTGTTTCCTATATTGCTTATTGACATGACATAAATAGTACATAAAATGGAATGATTACAGGTTTTAGAGTAACTTAATTGACTGAAATAATTCTGTGCATCTGTTTTTCATTTTCAATTTTGTGCATGTCAGTAGTGCGCTATTTTCATTTAGCCGTACCTCTGGGGTTCAACTTTTTGCTTCTATCTTTACAGTCCTGGTATAGTCATTTTATGGTAAAAGGGATGGGGTGGAGGAGAGGAACAAATAATAGGTGAAGCTGCAGCAAATGGCACAAGGATACAGTCCCTTCCTGGAAAGAGGATTTTGTGGCGAACCATTTCTCCCATAATGCATCCCACAGACCATATATCCACTAGAACAGCAGAGACAGGGAAGTGAAGAAGGAGGAAAAAAAAGCAAAGTTAACTATGACATTTCACTCCTAAAGGAGGGGAAAAAGAGCAGGTTGATCAGAACAGTACAGTTTGTTTTGTGGTTTTGTTGGGTTTCTTTTTCATGTCTCACCAAAAGCTAAAATAAGTAGCTAAATAAATAAAATCTGTGTCAGTCAGCTCAACAGCAGTTAGTAACAACAGTGGAAAAAGTTTAAAATCAACATTTTGGGTAAAGGTCCAGAGCTAGCAAGTAAAGATCAAGTAACAACTGCACAGACCTATGGTATACACTGAATTTATGGTTAAAAAACAACTTCTTTTTTTTCAGGAAAAAAAAAAAAAACAAAAAATAACCAGATAATGATAATCTGGAATAAATCCTACTTGCAGAGTTGCTAGGCTTTGTCCTCCAGCACTGAGTCTCTCTGCAGCAGCTGCCAAGAAGTTCCAAAAGGAACTGCTCACACAAGGCCATATGGATAAATACCACCCTTTAAAGGTTATTCAAAACTCCTCTTTCAGGACCTGTACCTATGTCCTATCTATAGGTACCTATCTAGGTATAGCTCTCTGTATCTACATACCTGGAGAGCGTGACCTGAGTGGACTCTGTTTTGTACTGTGTAGGTACTCAAAATAAATGCTAAAACAAAAGCTCCACATGACAAATATCAACAAGACTAAGAGCATCTCCTATTCCCAATTCTGCCTTCAGCTTTTAGATGCAATATGCACAGTTACTTTATTTGCTTGACTTGGATAGGGTGGTTTTTTTGCCCTTTAAGTCCTTAAAGAAAAAAGGCTTGATAGAGAGCAACACAGTCCACACAGAAAAAAAAAAAAACAAAAAACCACCCTGTCTTCCATGTGAAGAGGAAGAAACTGCTTTGAAATGATTTAAAAGACTGTTGTTTCTGAGCCTGAAATCCTCATTTTCTGGTCATGTTTGACCTACACAACCAGTTTTCTCCTCTTTCTCTTCCCCTTTCTTAACCTTCAAAAGCAATCCAAAACAAACCAAAGAAACAAACAAACAACTCATTTCTTGGTAAAACAAAATAAAGGTGAAATGTTCCATTTGGGAAAAGGAGGGTACAGGTATCAGGGGCACGGGACAGCAAAAGCATGCCTGAGGCAGTGGCAGAGTTTTCTTCCTAGTGACAGTTTTGGGACCTTCCATAGAAGTGCAGCAAACTGGTGATAATTATGCATCTTTAGCCAACCAAGTGCAGAAAGGAAATGAAAGCAGTGAACAGTCCTTATACAGGCAGTGTACGTAGTCAGAGGGGGAAAAAGTAGAGGAGTTTCAGTAATGTGGCAGCACAGGCCAGAGCAGGGAAGCAAAGAACAACCCTCTCTGTTGACTTCCTTGGGAGCTGGGTCAGAGCCTCCAAGCAGAGTGGCTCCTCTAACAGCTGAGCTTCATTTTCAAGTATTTTGTTTTCTTCCTCTCTTTATTTTGGCTTTGCCCAAGTAAGACAAGATCATTCATCTTAAGCCAGATTCATCGCCCAGGGAAGTCAAAGGAAGTCTCTGTGTTAACTTCAATGGGCATTTGATCGGGACCCTTGGATGTGGCAAACATTAGAACTTTCCCAGCTGTGTACTTCATCACAAAAGTGTGTCTAACTTTTTCTTGGTGCAGTTTTAATGATGTGGAAAGCACATGCTCTCTCTCTGTCCTTTCGTGGACAATAACAACAACAACAACGGTAATCATCTACTAAATGTCTGGAGGGGAAAAAACAACGAAAGAATGCATTTGACAATAGAAGGACTCTGGATAGTGACTAAGGAACTGTCTAAAGTGTGCTAGTTCAAATTTCTAACGGCACTTAGCAAAAATTTCAAACAAAATACTTTAAGGAATATTATTCCTTTTTTTTCAGAAATTATTCTCTAAGACTGCTTAATAATTCTCTTTAGAGAATTATTAGTCACAATTATTAGTCACTTTTTAGACTTCTGTATTAAAATTTATACTTTAAATTCATAAACATTACAAAAAATTCATGCAGGGACTTGCTAATTTCAGAAGAGGTTGTGTGATTATGCTTTTAGTAGTGCTGAAGTCATGGAATTGGTTCCCAAAATCAGTTTCACTGCTCTTTACAGGATGCAGTTGGCTGTTAGTAAAGTTCTCCTGCAGGTTAGCTAACCTCCTCAACAAAAATCGAGTATGACACGTTTTAATAAATTCCTGGTCTTGACATTTGCTGTAGTTGCCATCAAAAAGTCTCCTCAAACAGACGAGTGATACCTTTGACAGCAAAATCTGAGTCATAGAATATTCCCTCTTTCCTGCCTGGCCTACCTGGCACTCAGATGCAATTCTCAGTTTTGTTACAAAATGAGGACAGCTTAAAAACTTTTCCCTTCATCTTCTGCAAAATTTGAGTTCTTCCTTACCCACTTCTCTATAGCAAGCACCCCCACCTGCTTTTCACAATCTTTCCAAGAATTAAGATCTCTTCCAGATTATTCAGAGCAATATCCTATCAACTTCTATAGAGATTACATACAAATTACATGTTTTGTTTGGGTTTTTTTTTTTTCAGTTTCAGCTTTTTCCTCTTCTCTGCAATTCTACTTTCCATTTAAAAAAAACAGACTCAAATTGCAAAATTTACACCTAGGTCTTGACCACATGAAACCTGTCAGCAAAACCTGGGACTTTTGTTAAATTTACCGTGAAGAAGGCATTAATTCCTGAAATTCTGATCTAGCTCTGGATTTAGAGAAATTCTGGAAGGGCTAGGATTTGCTGTTTCAGCTTGTACTTCTTCTTGTTCCCTCAAACAAATCAGAGACCCAGACTCAAATTTAGAAGACATCACTCATTCATCAATTCCAGTGGTTCCCACAGTTTCACAGCCACAGAAGACAAAGATATAAAGATATTCCGGTCACAATGAGTTAACTCTTTATGTTGTAACTTCAAACGTAACTCAGAACAAGTCTCCTATTACTCTGCAATCCCACACTGATAAATTCACCAGCAGTGCATCCCAAATACACTCTGTAGCTGCAGCTCACAACAGTGAGGAACTGCTCTAATTCCAGGTGTCATTCCCCATTAGGTTTCCTGTCCCTCCTGTGGGTCTCCCTCACGGTGGTGGAAGCAGAGCTCGCCCTTGAGGTGACCCGGTGCAGTGACACTGCAGCCCTACCGTTCTCCTTGTAGCCCATTCCCAGGATGACCTCCGGTGCTCTGTAGTAACGTGTCACCACATACGGGGTCATCATGAAGCTAGTGCCTGCAGTCCTGGCCAGTCCGAAATCCAGAATCTTCAACGTGCAGTCAGATTTTACTACAATGTTACTTGGTTTTAAATCCTGCAAAAGACAGTGGAAAAAAACGTGTGACTGTCCTTTACAAAGCCAGGCACAGCTGTGATACAGACAGATACTTTAGGTCACCCTTCAAACACTCTTTCCCTCTTCCGACCCAGTTACTACCAGAAATCCTTGTAAATATACAGCAAAGCCTTGCTATTGTTTCTCTAGCAAACTGTTCTGGAAGTTGTTCTACCTCGGCATACTGTGGGGCTTTACCTGGATAACAGGAGCCTACTGGTGTTAAATTAATTGCATTTAGCAGATCAAGAAACTAGGATTAGTATCAGAGTACTGTTTTGATTAGATTATTTTCTTTTAATGCTGTGAGCCTGACAGAGACATTCCAACTCCACGTGTGGAGATACTTCAATGTTTCATTTATAGTAATTCAGCTCATCCTTTGCTGGATGACTATCTGGAAGCCAAATCTATCACCCTTTGATAAATGCATGACATGCCAAGAAATGAGAACTTTGTAGAACAACATCCGCTTTGTAACCCACTTTATCGGCCTTTCTTTTCTTTAGGGAAACATTTTTTGATTTTCTTTTTTTTTTTTTTTTTCATGTGGAAATCTCAAATTAGTAAAAGCACTTTTCGATAAAGAAGTTAACTCAGGGTATTTTCAATCCATTGAGAATTCCCTCCTGCTCACAGTGACATGGCCTGATCCCCTCTGCTACCAACTATCACACATCCACAGCCATCCTCACCAGGCACAGCACTGATGTGGAAAAGCAGAATGACAGGATGCATTTAATATAGACTCAGCAGTCTTCCCATTTGTTTCAGCATATGTAAATGATGGCAAATGCTAATTCCATATTCCCTGACCTCTGACTGTGACTCTTATGTTTATATTCATTGTACTGAGGGACAGGGCTTTGATCCACAGCACACAGGAGAGTCAAGTGGTATTTAAAGTCTTCATGATCACTTCATATGCTGCCTTAAGCTTTAAACCAAAGGCCCCTTACCCTGTGAATAATTCCTGCAGAGTGAAGATGCTTGATTCCACAGAGCATTTGGTACAGTAGGTAAGACATTCGCTCATGGTCTAGCTCCATCTGAATGACCTGGCACAGGTTGGCATCCATTAACTCCATTACCAGGTAGCTGAATGGAAAAGCAAAGTCACAGGGTTTTTTTTTGTGTCGAACACAAATCACAGCATCATCTCAAATAAGTAACAATGCCTTTTCTTGCTTCAAAATTCACTTTATGTCTGATGACTGGGAGTAACACAGCTGGAGACTGGGCCCACTGACAACAGCACCATGGTGGTGTTTGTATCTCACTGCAGAGATGCCACTCTTTTAGCAAACCAGGAAAACTGGTGGATTATTTGCCCTTTCTTGGTGCCTTCCCCATGACAGAGACTATACTCTCCATGGTCAATCAGGCAGCACCACACAGAAATGCACAAAACCCAAAAGACCCACAAGCACCAAGTGACGTAACTGCTCGGCCTTTGACCATTGCAAGGAGGGCTACCACCGTACACGTAGGAATCTGAGAGAAACAGAGGTGTCTGAGGGGGTAAAATATGCATCCCCATGCAAAATGCCTCCAAAAATCCTCCTAAGATTGCATGACTTCACAAAATTCTCGTTACAACTAATTGGTTACTGCTGGCAATCAGTCTACAGAATAGGAGCACATTTCCATGCGATGTGTACAGAATATGGGAGAGATAGGAAGATAAAATGAGAACAACTATATAAAACACAGAATACTTAAAATTTCATTCACAGCAGGTTCATACTAGGCACAGTAGTGGTTGTGCAACAGGGCAAGGTTCCAAAAGAGATGTTGGTTGTCTTCTACACGTACCCCTAGTTCCCCAGGCAAGTAACTTTACACAGTCAAAGGTCATATCACAACAAATACGAAACCTGGTATTTTTCACCCTAAATTTTCAAAAGAGCTCTCAATATGGGAATTCAGAATATTTTTCTACCCACTAGACTCACACAATCTTTTTTAGAGGGGGTTGCAACTTTTCTATTTTGCTGAGTTATTGCAATCAAGGTACACCATAATGCCCCACACATCCCTAAAGCTTTAGCTTAATTACCGCCCCTGTTACTTACACATCCTGGAACTCCTCCAGAGACTTCTGTGGTGTGAAGACATTTAATAAACTGATAATCTGAAAAGCAAAGTAAGACAAAAGAATAAAGAGAAGTGATATACATATAGCTGAACCCGTTCTGAAGCGTATTAAAGGATAAACTGTTTTTTCACTGCTCAGTTTATATTAACACTTCTCACTTCATGAGTCAGTAAAAAATCGGCAACATTCAAAATAAAATACCACAGATCTCTCAGATTTCTTCTAGGTGCGCTTGAAATCGTCTGAAAGAAGGATAACCAGTGACAAAGAAAAGTGCTCCAAAATTCAGAGGAGTGCTATTCACTCCTCTGAATTTTGGAGTTACAGGCTCAAAGACCAACTTCAGCTCAATCTAGCCTAGCAGTCTTTATGCTACAGCCAGAATTTTATTTATGAGGAATGTTAATTTGAGGGGACAAATAATCAAGGACCATCTTACTAAACTAAAAAGTCCTTCCTTTTCTCCGACATGGCCTAATTCCTTTGAGGGCCCATACACACACATGCTGGCTGACACAAATTCCACAGCGAGAGGTACCACTTTTCAGCAGAAGCACCTTGAAACAGAGACAGCCTGAGCAAAGACATCTTGCATACTGCAGCTCCTTTTTTCCTTTCTCTCGTTTGGTTTGCATTTTTGTTTGTTTGATTTTAAATGGGCTGGGCTGTTCAAAGATGCTGGTAAGAATGTGTGAAACAGAACAGAGGAAACAACGTGACCTCACAGATCTGGGTTTCTCCTGTTTTCCCTCTGTGCAGGTAACAGAGGTAGATGATATCAGCACAGCTGCCATGAAGGCAACATCTGAATGTCTCCCTTCCCACTCCATCACATCTTTAGGCTTTCTAACAGAAATTGTTCAACATTCTTTCTCTTTACTCCACATATTCTGACTGAATCTTACCTCTGCAAAGGTGCCTTTACAATCCTCTCCTTCCTTTGCACTTCTCTGTACAGACAGATTAATCCTCTGACCCAGCCCATGTGGTGCTGTTAGCAGCTCTCATGCAGCATGTGTAAAATTATGTATTTAAAATTAGTGCAGCTCCTGCTGCCCTCTGCTCTTTCCAGTCCATTAAAAAACTCCTGGCTCATCCCTGCATTTTCAAATCCCAGTGCATTGGTCTGGCTGAGGGTAGCTTCCATCAAGTCAACAGAGAACAGACAGGAACAGTCCTGATCAACACAGTGGGAATGTAAGGATAAATCACTGCCCAGAACTGAGGCAGAGGACACTGTAGTGTCAAGTCCTGCCATTTGCCATTTTAGGGCCAGTCCTTTCTCTTTCCATGTGAATTTGTGATTGAGAACAAGTGTAAAATCTCACCTTACATCACATTTTCCAGGCTCATTTATGCTTTGCATAAGGAGAAAGAGTCACTGCAAGATCTGAGGGATGGGTAAACACTGCAAACTGAAAAACTCACTCCTAATGAAAAGGAATGGGCACAAAGATATGGCAGCAGGAAATCGAGGAGGTGGAGGAAAATGAAATCCCTGGCACATTCCTTGACAGTGCAATGTGGCAAGCCTACATATTTCACTACAAAAAAAAGGCAAGTTCATACCTTGTCAGGCAGATCGTTCTAACAGATTATGGTTAAAATTAACATACAGCCCTGGAACAACAGGGCTGCTGCATAGGAATATTTTCATTCTTTATGGATACTAAATTATATACAGTAGATGGTGCAAGAAGCAGGAACATCTAGAACAATCCCCATTTTGCATAGCCTTCAAATAAGCACATGGAATACCCTCACTCTCCCATGTGGGCACGTAGTACCAGACAGAGTATACTGAGCATCTATTTACTTTTAATTTCTCCCATTCAAAAAGGTAACACAACAAAACAATTTCCTTTCTAACAAAGCAATGCACATACCATTTCTCCTGCTGAAAACTTACATTTTTATGATTCACACACTTCATGAGGACCAGCTCCCTGTAAGCACGCTTGGCATGAGTTTGGTTCTGAAATGGTCTGCTGAGCTTCTTAATGGCCACGTTTCTGTCAAGGACGGCATCATATGCAGCACTGCAGTGATGACAAACACAGCAGTTATGCATCCTAGAGTATCCAGAACTTCTCATGGCAAATTCCTGAACCTCAGGTCTACCATTTCCTTTTTTTCTCCACTGAGAAAAATACTGGGACAAAAGAAGGAGAGAGTTTCTAGTAAACAAAAAAGCAAGAGATCAAAAGGAAACATTAGGCACCGCATCGGCAGAACACAGCATGGACCACTACTTCTGAACTCCAGTTCCACTGGAAATTAACTCTTATTTTCAAGGGGTGGTGGAAAAAAATTAAGCAACTTCAGATAAAAATATAATAAAAACTGGATGAGACAGAAGTTGTTTCATAAAGCAACTCTGTGCATGGCTACAGCAGAAAAGGCTTTTGCTTTTTCTGTCGCAGTTAAGAACACCTTCAAAACATGACTCAATAAACAAGTGCCCTCTTATCCAAAATGAAGTTTGTGTTTTCCTTATGATATTTCTAATGGAATCAAGTTATTCAGTCATTCTTCGAGACCATATAATCCAATTCCAATAGCATACCTAGAAACAGAACCATTTCACAAGTTTTTTTTACCTATTCCTGATAACGAAAAAAATTGTTACATATGCACAGTTACAACTTTTGAAAACATGAAGAAATATATTGTTGTTTGCAAAGTGAACTTTTAAAGCTGGGGTCCTAAAATGCTCCTTGAACTTTTAAATGTTTTTCACAACCTTCAGCTATTTTCATAAATGTTACCTCCTACGTATTTGAAATACTTATTTTGATGGTTCAAATCTGACTACATAAATTCTGACTTCTAAATTCCACAAAGCACACTAACACCCTAGAAACTATCCCCAAATCTATCCTAGAAACATTCCCAAATGGACAGCATCCTCAGACCCTCTTCCTGATTTTTCCTTTTACCAAGTATGAGGAAAGGCATGACACAAGTTTTCTGCTAGTCCATGAAAAGCAAGAGTGTATTTCCCAAGAGATAAATCAACCAAACCTCTCATTGTTCTAAAAATTGCTTTCTTCAGCACAAAGTAAATATTTGGAATCCTGCAAATTTTTTTCTCATTAACTCTTGCTTACTGCAGACATTCAGTTACAGAGGCTAACTAACCAAGTTGAGCAGAAAGCATGCAAGAGTCAGAAGTTTAGTCACAAAGCCAACAAAAATGTACAGCTGTTCAAAATAGGTAAGAAAGTTTTGGCAATGTTTGTCTGGGAAACCACACAAGTAGAGAAGAATCAGAAATATTGAATTTGCACTACATCTGCACAAATAACACACCAAATGCATCCCTTAAATAAGGATAATTGTTTGCTAAAGGTGATGAGGAGTTTTGCAGAGATTACTTTTAGGACTCTTTTAGGAAGACTTTTGAGAGTAGGTCTAGGGAAGTGATCCTGCCACAGCCACATCTGGAATTCTAGATTGCACTCCAGGCTCCCCAGTATGAGAAAGATAAAGACTGGAGCAACTCCACTGCTGAGCCATAAAGATTATTAGGAACTGGAACATCTGTCATATAGGGAGCGGCTGAGTGAGCTGGAGTTGTTTAGCCTGGAGAAGTCTTAGGGTGGATCCCATCAGTGTTCTTAAGTATCTGCTGTGAGGAGTAAAGAAGATAGAGCCAGACTCTTCCAGTGGTCCTGAGCAATCTGCTGTAGTTGACTCTGCTTTGCCCAGGTGGGTTGGACCTCTCCAACACCATCCATTCTGTCACTTGGTAACAAATCTTCATTCTCCTGTTCATGAATGAGGCATGTAACTGTCGTGACCCAGCTAACACCCTGCTAGTCACATGCATAAGCAAAGATACTGCACTCACCAGTTAAACCATACAAGCAGCAGCTTAGGTGGCAAGGCTATCAAACATCCAGCCTGACTTGATTTCCCTCTAGCCACAGAATTTCGCTTAACTAACCCTTGCGTTAGGAGGAACATGAAGTGTGATTTACTGCCTAATAGTATGTAGCAGAAAGCAAACCTCCTGTAGCAGCTGTCAGAATCATGTCTCTCATTCTGATTTAGTTCAGCCACAACAGGGCATCATGAAGTCCACAACTAAAAAAAACCCTTAATTCAAAAAAAAAAAAAATGCAAAGCCCAAGGATTTAAGAAACCAGGATCTTTCAACAATTAAATATTTCGTTCCTATTGTTCATGGACACATACTGCAAATATACTTCAGCAGACAAATCTCTCAGCTAATCCATATTACTTGATCACACAACTTCTTTTATGATGAAAAGCCTACATAAGACTCACCTGAGATATGTAAGAGTACTGTGAATAATTTTAATGATATTTTCTTGTATTTTAATCTCATTAGATACATCATAAAATTACTGAAGAGGAGTTAGAAAACACCAAAGGTTTGTCTGGGCAAGCATTTTCCTCAGTTTCTGATCTCTGTTTTTCTGGATTTTCTCTCTCTGCCAAAGCAACAGACAGAAGCATCAATCTAAAATCAGAAAACCAAAGGCTTCTGAATCCTTTGGCTTTTATGATCAATTCCCAGTCCTTTGCATACCACGGAAGAACTAAAGTAATCCCTCATAGAGGGATATTTACTTTGAGACACAAGGACCTTGACTGCAATTCTATCATGGTCTTCTGTCAAATGGAAGGTGTCCAACTACTTGAAGAAGTCAATATGCAAACTCATTGCACTGGGTAAATTCATAGCCCTGATGGTTTTTTTCCTGTGTTCACTAGAGAGAAGATTTTGTTTACAGAGAGCCAACTTTGCACTTTACTACAATGAAATTACAGATACCAGATGTAGGTCCTCTCTCTGCTGCTTGCTACACAAAATCCTTACCCTGGAACACCAAGGTTAGTATTGATGATAAGCCTTCTTAAGACAAACTTCAATCGCAGGCAGGAGAGTGGCTGTATAAACATGTGGCTCCAGGGATCAGGAATAAGAGAGACAGAGTAATGAGTGCCTGCAAACTGTGGTGAAACAGCTGAGTGAGAGAGTCACTCTAAATCTCAAATAAGGGACTGGACTTGCATCTAAAAGAGTTTCTCTGGAAACTCTACCATAACACCTCTTGCTCAACTGTGAATTTATTTTTTAATTTATACAGCTTCCTGATTTCATAGCAAAGACTCTAAATTACCCCTGGTCTTGTAATAAAATGATAGCTTTACTGCAACACGAGCTCAGAAATATCCTCAAAGTTTACTACCATGTCTCTGGCAGCTGTACAGACAGAAAAGGCAGTAAATAAACTCTTTCCCCATAAATCCTCTTTACAGTTAGTTTGACATGGTAAATGTTAGTGTAAAAAATGCTTTTTAAAACTGTAAATAATTTGAAACAAACCTATTTAGCAGAGATAAAAAATTTTAGCGAATATAAATTCATGACTACCAAGAGATGTATGTAATTACAGCTATTTAACAAAGCTCTTTGCTGACTTTGGCAGGAAAAGAATGAACCTCCTCCTAGTCAGATTTACACAAGCCCAGGTCATCATTTACCCCTAATATTCCATGTGAGCTCAGACTGTAATGATCAATGAGCAATGCTCTGTTGTCACGCACATGAAGAACCAGGCCTTCATTTTCATACCTATTTCAAAAAGCAAAGAAAAGCATTCTGGCTTCATGTCCAAGTTTCTATTTCAATAGACACTTACCAAGTAAATGCTTAAAATTATTCCTCCCATCTTTTCATCAACAGTGAAACTTAACATTTATCAATTCCACTATAGTCTACCCCAAAATAGACTATATATACTCCCCTCAAATCTCTCTCTTGCCATTTTAGAGAGAAGGATGCTATAGGGGACTGTTTCAAAGGCTTTACAGAAGTCCAGATAAATGACATGTGAAATGCTTCCCTTGTCCACTCCATCACAGAAGGCCACGGGGTTGGTCAGGCAGGACTTGCCCTTGGTGAAGCCGTGCTGGCTGTCCTGAATCAGCTCTCTATCCTCCATGTGCCTCAGCACAGCATCTTGGAGGATCTGTTCCATGACCTTCCCAGGTACAGAGCTGAGGCTGACAGGCTTGGAGTTCCCAGGGTCCTCCTTTCTGCCCTGTTTAAAGATGGGTACAAAGTTTCTCTTTTTCCAGTCACCTGGGACTTCACCTGACTGCCACAAATTCTTAAATATAGCAGAAAGTGGCTTGGGCTTGGCAACTATTTCAGTCAATTCCCTCAGCACTCTGGGATGCCTCTCATCAGGTCCCATAGGCTTATGTACATTCAGGTTCCTCAGTGGTCATAAACCTGGTCTTTATTTACAGTGGGAGGGACTTTGCTCCCTCAGTCCCCATCCTGCTGTCCATCCACTTGAGAGGTGTGGGAAGAGAGATTGCCACTGAAGAGTGAGGGAAAAGGTTGAGCACCTGAGTCTTCTCTCTGGTAGAGCTGTTTATTACCTGGCTCAATAGCTTACATGCTTACATGCAAACACAAAGTCCGAGCCCACAATTCATCCAGTCCCTTTACTGCCACCCATAAAGGATTAAGGAGTGTCATTGTCGTATCCATAACAGTCCAATTTTGAAGCTGTATGGCTCATTCTGTTTCAAGTACTACAGTCATTGCCTAAAATGCCAAAGCCAAGCAGCCCTTTACAGCAAAGATAAAATGGGAAGCAGAATTCATTCACAATTCTACGGACAACTAGATCTGAAAACTTTTCTGTGAAATCTATTTCACAATTCAGTCATGCTGAGAGAGCTCTTATCTGCCAAAATTTCAGATAGGAGGGTCTGAAGGAAGGTGTTTGAGCCATCATATATAAGACAATGTAAAAGAAGCTGCAGGGATAAAAAAGAATGGAACACTTATTTTTAGTAAACATATT
Source organism: Cnemophilus loriae (assembly GCA_013397755.1). Lineage (NCBI taxonomy): Eukaryota > Metazoa > Chordata > Aves > Passeriformes > Corvidae > Cnemophilus > Cnemophilus loriae. The sequence continues at coordinate 4,747,967 of VZTF01003561.1, read as the reverse complement.
TACAATAAAAGGTAGTTATCTTTCCAATTACATGAGCTGGTGATGCCCTAACATGGACCATTTTGTAATCCACCAATCAGTTGTCTATGTTGATGTAAGATAAAACTCTTCCCACAGTGATTCTCACTCACAAAGACAGTGCAGGGATACAGGGATACAGTGGGAAAGGCAACGTGGAAACAGCTATAAAGTTCACACATTGCTTGGCACACCACTCAATGGGCTCTGGTTTAGTTTGCCAGGAGATTAAAATATTCATGAGGATGCTGAGTACGACGCATGTTTACATACTTCTCATCTGCATGTGTTCTGCTAATTCTTTATACTTGGCTCTGAAACCCACTCTGGCTGTTTAATACTTCTCTGAACAGGACTGTAAAATCAGTACTTCCTGGTCCTGCATGTCTCTTGTCACTAACTCACTACACAGCCTGCTAGCTGCCAGTAGCTTTTGTTAGCTGCCAGCCTAGGAAATTCAACCTGGGCAGTGAAAGGAGCCAAGTTTCTTTTCCATTCTGCTTTAAAAGGGCTCTAGACCAATATGCTTTCTCTAAAACGTGAAGCATGTAAGAGATGACAATCTCGTGGTTTCCAGAGTATCCTACGCTACTCACTCTTGGCTTGCTCAAGGATTTACCAAAGCCAGAGCAAGGTAAAAAACTGAAAAATGGACCAGAGCTGGGGGAAAACGCATGGGCAAAAGAAGCTTAAGTGTGATTTGCAGGCAAACCATGTTAAGTAGATGTTTGCCCCACATCTGGAGAATGTGTATAAGACACTGAATTTGGCAAAGGGATCTCATATTCCCTGCTCTGAACTCAGCAGGGAATGTAAACTTTGGACAGTTTTCAAGTTTGTTAAGTAGCACAGCCAGAAAAAGTCCAGTTTCCTTGTTTAACAGCACTTTACAAGACATGGGAAAGAGTGGCACCACGGCAGAGTCTGTGCACCTGGCAGAAGCTGACTACCTACTACATTCAAACTGTCAGTCATGAGATAAACCTGCTATTTTTTGGATCCACAAACTGGAATAGAAACCAGCTACTATCTTCCATAACCCCCTCACAACCATAATTTAACAGACTTGCTAGCTTGCCTGACAAACAGAACAAAAGCTGTCACTTGGGTGAATAAGAAATGCTATTTCACGTTTCTTGCTGCATTTCTCAAATGATTAATGATCCCGAAATTCAATCGTAGAATAAAAGTGTACTGTTAACCAGCCTTCACCTACAATGTGCTAATCATGGGAGAAAAAAAAGTAAGAAGTTCAACCCTAAAAGTCTACTCAGATTCCAGTTTCCCCACACTAATCCTGCAGTCTCTACAAGGCTATTCTAAGCAGACAAAACCAGCGTGTTTTACCTGCTGCATAACAAGCCAAAGTGTCTTTTTCCAATAGGAACAAAATGAAAAATATAAGTTTTGGGGTTGCCATGTTACACCAGAAATTTCAAGACAAAGATGTGTAGACAGGATTTTAAAACACTGTATTTGAACCAGAAAAGAATAAAAGATAAAAAACCAACCAAACAACAAAAAAATCCCATACAAATAACACCCATAAACAAACAAATCCCTCGATGTGCCATTTGCCACTTGCAAAGGGACTCCTGCCTTTGAGGCTTCCTGCTTTCCTTCCTGTCTGTCTGTCTCTATTGCAGACTCTTGCCTAGTCTGGTGAGTTTCCCCACTCATGTCACTCCAGATATATTTTGCATTGTTTCACAAACTTTACTCAGGTTTCACACAAAATTTCTTGTTTTATATTGTCTTTATATCTTCCTCAATTTCTGTTTTATTTTTTTTGGGGCTGTCACTGTTTTTTATGATTGTCAAAGGAGAGGTCTTGGGACAAAGGACAGCATTTTGCTTCCTGTAAAGCACTGTGAAAATCTGTAGACTACATTAACATCAGAGAATAAATACCAACAATACATGCTGACAAAGGAAACTGAATTATCTGAGCTGCATTTCCTTCCAGACTGGCTCTAGTTTTTCTATTTCTGGTTCCACTGCCTCTTTGTTTTAATGCCTGCCCTTTTATTTAGGTGCTCTGTCCTATTGCCTTACATCCCTGACTCCATGTGGCCACAGGCATTCTCCCATCACAGGAGAAAGCCCTTGGTCCTAAGAGGGAACAGAAGTGTTTTGTGCAATTGGTCTCGTGTGAAACACACGGTGATCAGCGATGATGATGCAACAGTGTTCATTTCAGTGGGGACAGGATTTCAGGTGAATGACATGGAAGGATAAGCCTGAAGTCTGTTAAGGAACAGCTGCAATGCACTGACAGTGGTTAATTCCAACCCCGGTTTTCCAGGGGGAGCAACGAGAGTCTTGAGAAAATCTGTCCATTAAGTTGCATTACAGTAGTGACCCAGCACAAATGTGAGAAAAGGGAGATCTCCCAGTGACCAAAAGGAAGCTTTTGAGAGGGTAGGAGCAGATAAGTACCTGACATCTGTAAAGAGAGTTATAAAACATCACTTTCTGATAGCAAAAAGTGTAAATTAAATGGAGTTTCTAATCAACCAACACAGAAAGAGCTTAAGTTTCACAATCATCAGTTACTTCCCTGCAGTCACAGAATTTACTAATAGCTGATACATTTTTTAATGGCTCCAAGAGGATTACAATTGCTTATCCAGCCACAGCTATGAACTGCTCTATGCCTAAGAGTTGTACCAATCCAGCTGAAAACCTTGTCTGCCGACACTCTCAGATGAGCCTGACCCTGCCTTTACAGTACTGAATTTGTGACCAGGTAAAGGGAGCATTGCTGTCGGGGTTCACAAAAACAGATTGCACAGAGATGGTTTCCTCATGAACTTATTTACTTTTTCCCCCCATAAACTTGCAGAGTATAAATATGGAATAGATTTTGCCTGCTTAACTCTTGTAGTCATGGAAACCATACAGGTTCTTTACGGAGAAAGGAATCAAAAGAGGACATAGAAATATAGGCAGTGTAGTTTAGAGACAGAGAACAAGATTTCCTTGCTAGGAAAGAATACTGTGGCACATTTTATTACATACCATTTGTGATTACCATTACATTTTAAATTTTAGATTCCTCTGTACAAGCAAAGGGAAATGAAACAAAAGAAGACAAACATGAAAAATGTGGTGGCTTCCTGCCTACCAGGAATCTCTGCATTTAGGTAGAAGAAGGACATTAAGAAAAAAATAAAAGAAACTGAGAAATATTTTTTGTATAGTAATTATGTCAGAACTTTAAAAAAAAGACACAATAATAATTCTGGCACAAACATTACACCTCAGGTTCCCTTGTCATGTAAAAATGGGACTTCATCCTGCCTCAGTTGCCTTCACGCAGTGCTACTGGATATTTCCTTTTTTTTTTTTTTTTGCTTCTTTCTCACTTATAGGTAGTAATAGTAGATAGAAGAAGCTGTAAGAATCAAAGCAAACAATGACTCAAAGACAATCCGTCTGTCCTATTTTTCAGATGTTATGTATAGTTTGTCACATGGCAACAGTTCTCTGTGATCCTGACAGCAGTTCCTTCCGTATCCAAGCTCGGTTCTTTGCTGCAAGAGCAGTGCAAGACAAGGCCTCTTCCTCTCACTCCATACGCAAGCAAACTGTCTCTGGGTATGTGTCAATATGCAAACTCCAAGAACATCAGCTTAAGAAACACAAATCTGACCAATTTAAATAAGCATCTCAACTCAATATTCTGGAAGTCAAATACAGAGAGATACTCAGCCTTTGCTGGGCCCACTGGGAGTCTCTCAGCACCTTAAAATTCACATGCTGGTGATCCAGATTCCAAATGAAACTGGGAAATTTGCTGTCTTTCTCAAGAATCAAGGCATAGATACCACAGAACCACAAAGCAGAATGTGCTGTTTCAGATGTACACCAGATCAATGGGCAACAAAGACCACACAGTTTTCGGTGTTTCAGAGCAATGACGTGCTAGAAAATCCAAAGAATACCACAATGTAACTGCAAACTGGGAGCTAGGGAAAAATCCTGCAATGTACAAGTGAATGAGTGAGGTTTGAAGCTTGCTGGGAGTTTGCCTTCTGATATTCCAACAAGAACTTCCCAAAATGTAAAAAAACCCAAACGAATGAAAAAAAACCCATCTGGAAATGGTTTAAACTACTTGTTCCTAGAAGAATAAAAACTAAAAATCACCATGCATTGCCATTGTATGGGATGATACTAGCACCAGGAAACATGGGAGAATTTGTTTGTATTGACATGCTTCTTTCACTATCAGTACAGCAACAGTTCCCAGTGCAAAGTGACAGCTATTTCCTACACTGCTCTCGCAGAACACACTTGTAAAAGTCTCTAAAGTTTGTTTTCAAAAACCTCCTCGGGAGCAGGATGTCAAAGCACACCAGCAAAGCACACAACAGCATGAGGAAGAGAACACTGGCTGAATTAATGGACACAGTTCGAAGAATCCATAACAGAACAGGATCAACCTGCAGTGCCAGCCAACAGAATGTAGAGCACAAAAAGCCTGCAAGATGCAACTGTGTCACTAGAATGAAAGGAACCAAACTCACAACATATGCTCAGTTCTGATTCACAGGAGAGGCTGGGGCTGACAAAATTAATGCTGCCACTCCCTTCAGGGCCACTGAAATTCTAGGCATATCCGAGTACATTGTTCACTCAGTTTTGCCTCTGAATGACATGTATTCCTTGTTCTCCTCTTCTGAGGAAAATTAATGATGATTAATTGTGATTAATTCCACAAAGTGACCACCTCTGAACTTCAGTGGAACTATGCCAGTTTACACATGCACAAAAGTTGATCTCTATCTGGGAATACGGTACTTCAATTCAGTGACACAAAGAAATCAAAACTGTATTACTGGGAAAGCAGGACCACGATGGAGAAACATATTCATGTCTCAAGAACTTGAATACACCAGCATCCAGCTAAACAATACAAATAAAATTGTGTATTAGCTGTAAGACACTGATATGACCACTATTTTCTGTGTTTTTTCCACTGCACTATAGCAAAAGTATGAGCTTGGAATTGACTATAGTCAGAAGCATCAACTCCTCTTTTCTATGGCTTTTACCATTATTCCCTCTGCAAGATCACTTGAGATCCTTATACCCAGCCCAGGAGTCAATGGTGCTACACAAAACCAGAACCAAAGGATAATCATTATACGAAAGAGCTCAAGTGTTTTTGCATCTTGTAGGGGACAATACCCGTCACATTTCTCCTCCGGCCTTTGAACACTCTGGAAAGTGGCTGAGTCACTCACCATCCCTGGAGGTAATGAAAAAGATGTGCAGATGTGGCACTTGGGGACATGGTTTAGTGATGGACCTGGCAGTGCTGGGGGAACGGCTGGACTCAGTGATCTTAAGGGTCTTTTCCAACCTGAATGATTCTACGGTGCTGCCATCACTTTAGGGAAAGAATCAGCAGATTTATAAGCTACAGCAGGCATCACCATCACCACATGCTGATCTGAAAGAACTCTGCACTCTTTAAGATTCAACCACCAAATTACAATTAAATCAGCAAACGAGAACCTATGGTAATATTAGGCAACATAGGAAGCTATTTATTGTCTTGCTGGCTCTACCTATTACAGGGAACACAAAAAGACTCTGTTATCCCCTTTATGTTCAAGCTCAAAAGTATCATCAAAACACTAATTCAAAGAAAAAAGTCTGCAACACATTTCCCAATTTACTATTTCAGGAATATATTTACAGTCTCCTCTATATCTGCAGATGAGGTGACTTTCTAAATTTATAATGCATTCACTGAAAAGCTCTCATAAAAGCATAATTCCTGCTCCCATATCCTCCACTCAAACGTTACACAGAAACTTCCTGCATCAATGAGACAGAATAAAGCACTTCTCAGCCAACCCCCCCAGTCCAGCTGACACATCATTAGACCACATCTCAACATCATGCAGCGTGAAAGCTTGTGCTCACTTTTAAGAAAATACCAAGATGAAGGATTTCAGCTGAAAGGCATCATCAGACCCGTTTATTTGATGTTCACTCAGACAACTTTCTTTTCAAAGCTGACACTTTCTCCTGATAATGCACACAGGTACAGGCACCATGTGGTCATAAACCAGGCCAAATGTCTTCATAAGATACTGCTAAGATTTTAATTACTTGTGTCCTCAAGCCTGTAAGTGATGTCTTCCCTATCTGCCTTGGAAACCTGGACTTCACCCTTGCTTCTATCATAAGTTCAAAAACTGTCAGAGGCCCTTCAAATTGCTTTTGAAGTATTTCTGTACAACACTATTTTTCTAGGCATCACAGACAGTACCAAAAATATCACAGGCAACATAAAAAATGATAGCTTGCAAACCACAGCAGAAAACCTACAGATCAATTACCTTGCTTCCAGGCAAAAAGCATTCATCTAAAACATAAAGAAACACCCACTCCAACATCAGCATATTTCCGTTGATTTTATGGAACATGAGAATTCCTCTCCATCCACCATCATCCACCATGCACAAACCCAAGCTGAAAGTGACCTGTCTCTCATTCTGAACCCCTTGCAAAATAAGGTAGGTGTCAACTCCCTTCTAACATTGCAGAGGCGTATCAGCTACTTCTTCTCTCAGCAGTTTAAGTAGCACATATCTAATTAAACTCAGAAAACTGTTTTCTGTTTCTACCGCAGACTCAAAGATTAACTAGCGTGGTTAAAAGCCTGTGCAGTTTTTACAACTACAGCTTGGTCTAATAAACTCCAAGCTGTGTTTCAGCGATGCCCCATCACCATCATGCCTGTAATAACAACATGATAATGAAATGCAAACACACCCTGTATAGGCTTTCTCACAGATGTCAGTGTGATGTACGGAGAGCAAACAGCCTACACTTTCATAAAGAGTAATGTTTGCAGGGTGAAGAGGAGCTTCCCTGCTCAAGAGATTCTGAGCAGCTTGTTTTCTTTCCTTCTTTTGGGAACATAGTTAACACAAAACCCACTGAAAGATCCCAAGGATTAATTTCCAAAGATACTGTATGTACTATGTCTGTAGAAATACCATTTCCTCACTGGGTTTATAATTATTTCACATGGGCACAATTATAACAATCGCACCATATGGTTTTCTCTTTTTCATGTAATTTACTAAATTATCATCTCCTGAAGACCTTAATATCTTTAATGCTTCCATATCAAGAAAATATTTTTTTCTTTGATGCAATTTTCAGCACAATCAAGTGAAATCAAGTCCCTTCTTTCATAGCCACATTCCCTGCTTCCTGTGCCTGCTTCTGTTCCACAATATAAATTGTTTTCCACTGACATTCTCCTGCTTATCTTGAAACCTGTTTATAGAACTGTATGAGAAAGATTTCAGTATTCTGTGGCTTTGCCTAGGAACCCTGAAACACCTTCCAGAGTCTGAAAAGTATCAGGCCTCTCCTCCTGAAAGTAATTATCATTCAGCAGCCACACTCCATGACTCCATGAAACCAAGTGTCACTATGCACCAAAGCTGTCTCCGGTAGCTGGGCAGCCAGTTATTCCACTCAATAACAGGTAATGTCCTTACCTACAGTTATCCTGAAGGAAAATCCAGAAACTGTGCATGTTCTGAGAAGACTGAGCCTAAACTGCTCTGTGCCATCCTACCTGCCCTTGGTAGAGGGAACAATCAGAATTCACCCATTTGGCTTCTACACTTCTCCTAATTCTGGCACCGAGGGACAGATTTGCATCCCAGATCTGTGACACTTCTTGAACAAGCCATCGAGTATAAACAGAGCCACTGGATCTAAAAGAAACCATCACCTAGGTTTTCCCCACTATTTTCCTAGAGGCACTCGTGGCTATTCTTTGCAAAGGAACAAGACAAGCAGGACAAACTGCTTCCCCCGACAGAGCAAGCTGTGCTGCATAAAGAGGCAGGTTTTCAGTATTTTTTTTAACTTAATCAGCTTTTTCTACATGTAACTCTATTTCCATCAAAATACTTCTAAATAGTGTAAGTTTCAACAGTAGAAACTTATTCTAATCAAGTTTACTGTGTAAGCTTATTATTAATATCAAGTAAGGAGAAACTTACACAACTGAAGATGTTTCTCATCACGTATTGTTTTCTCTTAGCTAAACTACAAATATTTATCTCCCAATTGTTTTTTCATTAATTAATCACTTGACCATTGATTCTTCGTGCTTTGCTGATGGATGGTTATTGTATTTCTGGTACACTATGCGTCATGACAGGCAGTTTACTATGTAACACAAACTAAGAAAAAAATGCTCATTATCTTCCCCATCTATTATGTAATACTTCTATATCTGTATCATCAAAAAGGCCTTTTATGACCTCTCCATGATACTCACCATTTCAGGGGATTTGTGTTAACTTTCACTTGAACTTGCTTGTTTTCTGATTCGATTTTCTTTCCTAAGAAATTCTTAATTTTTGCTGTCAACTCTTAGTATGAAAGTAAAATTCACAGGATGCTTTTGATTTTATTTAGCTTAACTTCTCCATTTTTTGCTGCTTGCAAATTGATCATTACAGCAATTCAGTTGCAGAGAGGTTCAACAAAAACTGATTTTCCTCTGAAACACATAGAGGATAGTAAGGAGGAAGAAAAACCATCTCTGCTTTATATGGAATTGAACAAATAGTGCAAAATTAATTTTACTAGTACTCAACCCAAAATATGCCTCCTTCTCAAAGCTGATTTTAAAGCAACCCTTATTTCTTTTGTGTTTATGATACGGAATAAGGAACTTGGCCGTTTAGCCCAATATTTGGACTTGCATGGTCTCAAAGAATACTAAACACTGGAAGTGATGGACTCAGACTGAAGGATGTGTTGTCAGTGTTACTACACTGTCAATTATCGTGCCAATGCCAACAATCCATGGAAAATCATTTGCCACTGGGTTAAAGGAACCTCTTGCTTTACCACAGCCTCCACCTGTAAAGTAACATAAATTACATCAAATTCTGAAAAAAAAAAACCAGTGACAGAGGTGACGGATGGAATTAAGACTTCATCTCTGGTTAAGTTATAAGATAAAAGATTGTTTTAGTTACCTTAATGCCTCATAATTAGATAGGTAACAAATGCCTGCACAGAGATGTTTAAATACAACCTACAGAAACTTAAAAGCCACGTCTGAAAATGCAGAGGCAAAAGCCACCCAGGATTCTGCAGCTTTTGAACATGCTAAATTCAAGTTCCATTGTCTAGGAGAGCTACTGAATTTGTCTTTTGTTCACATTATTCACATCACTGAAACATCACTTTTAAGAAATAAAGGAAACATTAGCAGTTACCTCGATTCGAAAGGCTTCCACCCTGAATACTTGAGAATGCTATGGGATGTGACAAGTTTCCATATTGCTCTCAGTGACTTTTACTGTACAAAGACTAAAATTACAGGGTTTACTTGGGATATTATTTGCACTGCCTCTGGAAATAGTGCCGCGGTTGTCAATTATGATAAGATCTTTCTCCCGCTTTCTTGCTAGTTCCATTTTGCTGTGTGGAGAAACAAACCCAGTGCTATCACTCTCACCAGCCGGCGAATTTATTAGCAAACCACCGGGCTCCTTCTGCCTCAGGATGTCTGTTGCCTGACTGCTATTTTTGCAATTTTAGACGACGGCTGTGGCTGCCGAACTGTGAAGAGATGCAAAACGCCAGTTCTGTTTCAAAGCATCATAAGAGAAAGTGCTGATACTCACCAAACTATTCCCTGAGCCCCAGAGCCAATAGGTTTCAAGTTCTGGTAGCGTTTGAGAACTGTGAAGGTCGAGTCACCTACTTCCACGCTGTAGAACTGGTTGTCAACTTTGCTTTTGCTCATGTTGTAATGTTTGGCAATATATGACACATCCACTTGTTTCCCAAATCCCTGTTGTACAGAAGAAGGGAAGGGGAGAGGAATTGGTAAAAACAGAGAAACCAAGGCTGGTAAAACAAGAATACTGATAAAGCACTGTCAGCCTAATTTTTCAATATAAATCCTTGTCATTTTTGGCTCATTTTCATAAAGACTGTATCAAACCTTCTTTCATGCAGGAAGTCACCATAAAAAGGCACTGATTAAAGAAAACCAGTGAATTCTCCAGCTGATGTTTGTGACACAGTTACTGCCAACTACTGGACTCCACCTGCCATCACTCCTGCTTCATGACTACCAGTATATGTGCTCGTGCTGATTCTGCCCTCATTTGTTTTGCAATTAATTTAAAATAAGACGACTTTCATCAGTGTGGAAGTGGGACAAGAGACACAGGAATCGGGCTCTTCATCACTGATCAGACAGAGCAACCAAATGTATTCCCATGAGTGCTAAAACTTTCCCTAAACACATGATAAAGGCCTTCAGAACCTTTCAACAGGAGTTGCAGAAGAAACAGAGGAGTTTATGAGAGAAACTGAGACCCAACATGGCTCTGTATCATGGAGAGGTATTATTCAGTATTATTCAGAAGCTCTGGAGGTCTTCAAGAGGTCTGTGTTCCTAAGGATAGGAGGGAGAGTTGCTCTCACGACCTAACAAATGCATTAGTACTAAGCAAACACCAGTATTCATGACACAAAACCAAGTTTGTGCTCGCACTGTAGCTAGCACTGCACAACAGTGTTCCTCCCCAAAACTATAAAATTAAAAACTAATAATTTTTACAAGACTAAAAAAAACCCTCCCTCAAATTTGTAAAATTACCATGCAGCAAGTTACATTATAAACACTTTATGACTACTGCTGACATCTGTTCCCTATGGACTACGGAGCAAATTTATAGTAATTTGAGATAAAAATCAGAATGAAGTGCTCTTAATTTAAGATTCTATACTACATGATGTTGAGGACAGGATGCAAAAATTCAACATATTACAGCAGTTCTGCCGTAAAAGAGTTGACAATTCCATTATGGAAATCAAGACATGCCCAAATGCCTTCTATAAGGAAAAGCAAAAACCAGCTATGCCTCTGTCTATGCATTTTTTTCCAGTGCTCCCAAACACAGCTTCTAAATTTTCTTATTTGCTCTATTATAAATTCCCTTCCCTCCCAAAAATCTGAATGATCAACTTTATTATGTGTTTATGGACTACTAAGTTGAAATTTGTTGGAGCTGGGAAAAAAGTGAAGTTGGTTTTGATTACATTACTCTTTCAATTAAAATGGATATCATTCCAGTGTTCCAAAAATCTGGCCATTAAAAACAGGTTACTTACCTTGCAGAGAACTTGGATTTTAAGGTTTGCCTTAGAAAAATTGCTATTATTTTCCTGTCTGTTATCTGATCAGGAGGCCCTGTGGCACTGGACAGCATCAATCGAAATGCCTCATTTAGAGACTTTGAAACATCTTAATTCATGTAGCTCTTTATCCAAACACAAAGTCTTATCTCAGACGACCAAGTGGAAACTTTACATTAACTCGTTCATCAGACATTGTGAGCGGGAGAGCAGGGGAGGCCTTGCCCTAACACACAATATGAGAGATTTACGGACACCGACACAGTGCTAAATCGAAGCTTCCAGAGAGGGAGGTGATCCCAAAAGAGGTTTCAATTTTTCTCATTGGAACACAAACAGGCTGCATCTGATTCACGCCGTGTAGCCTTAGTCTTAAAAAGTCTTCCATTCAGTGAAGAGGGATGCATAAATTTGGCTATTCAGCTCAGGTATTCATACCAGACCTGGAATTGAAAGGTTCTTTGGTTTTTTTAATAACATACTCCTGATTGACAGGAATTTCACAGCTCCCTCTGGCTAGACAAACACACTTGGAGCGTGTTTTTTCCTGATGTCATTATTAGAACAATGCAGGACGTATTCAGCATTAACACCCATTACTCTGAAACCAATGTTTATATATAAAGTGTCAGCATAAAAATTGCATTCCTGAGTGAGCCTGACTCATAGCCAGCTCTTCTGGAAGTACAGATAGAGCAAATTTTTTAAACAAATTGGATGACTGTGTTAAGGCTTGGATGAGCCAGGCCTGCCACAACTTGTTTCTGTCCTCACTCCCAAGCTACCTGACAGCTCGTTGTGTGGTATGGAGCTACATGGGAGCACATATTTTATCACTCCATGCCTAGAATAAAAATTACTTGCTTTTAAGTTCGCCTGACCATGTGAAGTACTAGCCTCGGGAAACTCGTGCTGCATACAGTGGGATTTCTGAACCGCTGTGGTTCCAGCAGCTGGTTATTTTAAATCCAGAAATGTCTTAAAAATCAATTAAAACAGCTCAGAAGAACCTCTCTGTAGTACCTCAGTTATACGGGTAATTAACAGAACCAATTGCTTCAGTCAACAGCAATTAAAGGCGTGGGACCCAGAAGACCACAACTGGTAAGAAAACAGAAATGTCCTGATGAGCAGCTCTCCTCTGCACAGCACAGACCATTCCTATGACAATCTGCTCCTAACTGTGTGTGGGTAGGAAAGGTAAAGACTGTTTTGTTTTTCATGGAATCATTTTTTTCTTTTTAGATTAGTATCTTTTTCCTTACTTAAAAATCTGTGCCCCATTAGGTCTTTGATAGAAAACAAACACCAAGCATTACTTCTAAAATTCAAGGCAGGCTGATTTAGTTTGAAGTTCACTTCAAGCAGAATGCCTCCTCCCAGTGACAAAAAATTCAGCTTTGTAGACAGGCCAAGCAGTCTCCAGGTCTACTAAGCTGCCTCCTTGCTTTCAACCCACACAGCTAAAAAACTACAAAAAAAAACCTACTCTATATTTTCCAATTTTTACCAAAGCCTAAATAAGCAAAACAAAAGCATAGCAAGGTTACTAAAGCCCAATGAGCTGCTTACTTTTGTAACAACAGGAGATGAATGATATAACTATCCTTGTCATGATGCTGACTTAAATCAAATCCCTAAATCAATGAATTAACAGCGTTGTTGGATTAACCACATTTGATCAGATCTCCAAACCAAGCTGACACATAATCAAGAACCATATATGGCTGGTTCAACAAGGACAAGGAAATGGCAGTTTTGTTTCACGCCAAAATTAAGGTAAAAAACCTTTTCCCTTTAGCAAGGGAATTCATACTCTTTATAGAGCACGTCAGTATTAGTTTTACTTTCAAACCCTGATGAAAATGTTTTTCTCCAAATCTTCAAATTCACACAGCCCATCTTAAAGACACCTGCATGCTACATTTTGGTCTTGTCCTGTTACATCCTCAGTGCTCACTCGAACCCCTTCCAGAAGCCTTCGTGTTGTTACAGCTATTAATATTCCCCCAGCTGCCCCCTTGTATAGCATTAAGCTATTTCAGGTTCAGGTTTTACTGCACAATGCTTAAAAGTTCTGTACAAGCAGCTTAAGTTAAAGCTTTGATTATGTGGCATCAGAAAGGAACCCAGGGCTAGGAATTCCCAGTACGCACCCTTCTGTAGATGCACCTAACCATAAACTCCTTTCAAATGTGATTGAGACTGACATCGTAAGAAACCAGGAATTAGCACTTCGTTAAGAAATAGATGAGGGAAGGAAGTTTATAGATACACATTGCAATCAGGATATCAACAGTAAAAATGTATAGGTCTCGTATAGTAAAGTGAATTCCAGTGAGTTAATAAATTTTCAGGTGAACTTCAAATGACCTTGGGCAAGCTACAATACTGAGATTGACAGTAAACACTGCAGGTGTGAAACTTGAAACAAAACACATCTAAGTTTCTCAGACCTCTGATGAAAGATTATTCCGCAGAGACAAAGTATGCATTGAAATGCCATTTGTTCTTAGTTTCCATAAACATTTGGACAATGAAATTACATTATTTCAGCATTGACAGGAACTTAGCTTTCATTTCATATGTACAAAAATGCATGAACCATTATTTTCTCCTTTCAGCACCTAACTGAAAACTTCTAACACACACACACACACACACATTCCCCAATGCCATTCTCTTTCCTCCATACTGAGAAATTTAAGAGTAAGAGAAGTGAAAGTTTCTCAGCCCTGAAAACCTAACTATCCTTGTTAGTTCACTTGAGCACGTAGCCACATTGGCAGTGATATTTGCTTAGTATCCTGACAAGTGAGAAAGAGCAAAGAAAATAAACTGTCAAGACTCAAGCATTTGAGATGAAGGAAAAAGATACTCTCACCATTACTAACTGTTTACCTTTCATATATTTTGCTTTCAAAGGACAAGTATTTAAAAATTCAGTGAAACTCAAATAATTTACTGCCTCACACAGAGCTACAAACTGTAGTTTTTTTCCTTTCTTTCAGATTACAGAGAGCAAAAGGGTTAAAAAGCCCAACAGAAATAAAATTGTTATTTTCTATATTATAAGGTGAATTGCTTCCTGATATCCCATTTTATTTGTCCATTTCTATCCTACAAAATAACTATACTTATTATATTTCACTGACAGACCTTTGTTTCCGAATACTATTCTTTCTATTGTTGATGAGCCTAAAATATGGCAATTTCTTACGGCTCAGCATCTCATACATTTCAGCTTTTGTAAATACGAACCATGCTAGCGGCAATTTAAGGCAAATTGCTCTCCTTTGCATCTCCAAGACAGTGAGTGCTGTCACAGAGTCCGCTGGCAGCATCAGCAGAGGGGAAACTTTACCTCGGTGTTCACACCCTTCCCTGTCTGCCCACAGAAATCCTGGCACGAACACCCTTTCGAGGGTGCCATGATGCAAGGCTCCTGAAATCAATTAAAGCCCTCCGTGTGTGTGTAAACGCAGGCGAGCAAAAGAATCAGACGGAAGACTGAAAGGCTGCCTCCCAATTTGCAGCTGGCACAGAGCCCAGAGATGAGCAGGATGGAGCAGAGAGGATGTTCTGAGCCAGACATCACGACGGCTCCCCAGCGGCCCCCACATCTCCACCCTGCCTCAGACAAAGAGACTGGCATGGACAACAGCACATTTGAGAGGTGGATGCCTTTGGTTCCCTCAGGACCCAAAAGGATAATATCTTAAAGCTACAATTTAACCTTAAAAGTCATATGCTGGGATTGTACAGACTGAAATCCACAAGTATGGCAAAAAACCCTCGGTCTTCTGGCCAGCTCCGAAAATGTGCATAGAGGCAAGCCCTGCTCACCTGGGTGCATCTGCTAAGTCAACAGCACTCTGAATTTAATGGCTATCCTCCCACTCATACAGCTGTAATTCTCACAGAAGTTTCGAGTGGCAGAATTCTGGCATGGAATATGCATTTAACTGAGCCCTCTGCTTCAAATTTAATGCTCACAGGTTTTGCTGTGTAAATTTGGACAGCCACAGAAGCTGTCACTTGGGAAATACAGAGGATCTTTGTATAGAAAGATCTACTAAATTATTTTTAATTGTGTGTTCTATATATGACACATTTATGGCAGAAATTGTATCTATTTTTCTGACCGTAAAGCCAGACTTCTCACTTACTCTGGCTCTCCCTGAACTCAAAAGTCCATAAACAGTGATCCAATCTCCTACATAGGGTTTCATCTTGTGTGCGTGTGGTTGGATGTAATATTACAGATTTTAGTCTTACCAGCCACATCACACCACTGTTCTCCATTTTTCCACCTCATTCTCATCCTGTGAGGCTTGTATTAGTCACCCAGTCTTCCTGATTTTAGTGTTTTTTGAGTGGGATTTAAAAGCTAATTTTCAGCCTTCTTTTAATCTCTCTCCAGCTGTCTTGCCTCCCAGAGAGGGGGCTTTATCCATTTAGCCTTTCAAGTAGACGACTGACCCCTGCAAACAACTCAGCCTTGACTGATTAGTGATTGATCTTTTTACATTTGCTTTATTCACTCTATTTCAACACATCATATTAAAACTTCTTATTAAGTGGAGTACAATATTTCTAAGTGCTGGTTGGGTATTTTTTTTGTTAAATTTGGAGGTTTTGTTGTTGCGGTTTTTTGTTTATTTGTTTTATTTTTGTTTTTATGGTTTTTTGGTTTTATTTTATATTTTTGGGTTTTTATTTGTTTATTTTTTGTATTTTTGTTTATTTGTTTAAACACAGTCCTTGTTTAACCTCTTCTAACTGAGATACCAAAAACCCAGCTGGTTACCTGGGTTAAGGTCTTAAACTCTTACCTAGTTCTGAGCAGCAAGTCTGCCTTCTCCTTTTCAATTGTATCTACTCAAAACACGAAGCAAAGCACTATTTACTTATACTTATTCTTCTTGTCTTCCACACGTCCACTGACCTTTAACTACTTTTCATTCCTTCTTTTTTTACAGGCACAGAATTTTCATAGCTCATTTATAACTGTTGTATCACGTATTGCTCAGAACTCACTGTGTCCTAAAAGTGTGTCCTTCATTCCTGTTAGGAAGACTTCTAACAGATGAGCAGCCTGTGAGTATCTGCACAACAAAACAACTAATGCAAATGATTCCTCATTCCCCTGATGTCTGAAGAGCTCAATGCTGACACACGGGTGACATCCAGCCCTGGTCACTGTACCAAAGAAGGTTGAAAGGACTTATCAAGAAACAAGGAAATAAAAGGTTCCTTGAGACTGAGATTTCTTTACGGAGAGGAACTAAATCAGTGATCCAAATGAAAAATGTAGCCAAAGACACAGGAGAGAAAGTAGATTTCTCAATAGAACCATATAATTAAAGTATCTGATGTGAAGACAATAGCTAATGAAAAGATTCTCCCTTTAAGAAATAAAGACTATACACAGCTAAATAATCACACCTTTAGCTAGAAATAGACAGCTCTTGACCCTATGAAGTATCATTTTACTCACAGAAATTTAACATATCAATTGTTGGTAGTTCATGAATACCAACTAATCTCCCATTGGACAGAAGGCATAATCATAGGACACATTGCATTTAAAATTGTATTCTAAATAAAGGTATCCCATATAGCCACAGTTTAGGGAACATGTAAATTCTATACATGTCTTGATATTGACTTTAAAAAGATACTGAAAGACTAAATAGCAAAAAATATGGATGAAGAAACCAGTATCCTTCAGACATTGTTAAATATTATTAATATATTAGAATTAAAATTTATTTTCCTATTCTACTCATGATACACTACTCTGCACTGCCTTGTGCTACAAAAAAAATGTGTAGGGTGTTACACATAAAAGCTTTTTGGTGATACCAGCCTTACAAAAGCCTAATGAAATTCTGTAGGCCTTCTTGTCCTACTTCTCTGTTATGAGAGAAAATCAGATGTCCTTTTCCTCAGCCTTGAAAAAGATGGCTGTTTCAGAACATGAATTGTCTACCCATGTCCAGTAATTCCAGACTTGGGTGTTTTTATACTGCAAACAGGGTGAGGGGGTGGGGAGGTATATATTTACCTTACTTATGCTACTGAGTGTTTCTCAGGAAGCGCCTTTCTTTTTTTTCCTTAAGGTGGAAATCCTTAAAATTCTATTCCTGCTGAATTAGCATTTCATCGTAGCAAACTAGCACGCTCAGTGACATAAGATCTATGTCAAGACAAAGAGCCTGTAATTATGTATATGTCACTTTCCTTCAGAGCACATAAAGCTATGCCTTTTAGGCCACAAATATATATTACAAGAAAAATACAGCCCCAGTACTAAAAATAATTGGAGTACTGTTCAGTGTTGGAGCTTTATGAAACGTAGTTCAGCACAAATGCTTTGTAGAAAGCATGCAGTGATGCACAAATTTCAAATGCAAGCAGGAATAAGAAGGGAATAAACAATATTACCACCTGGCCACTACTCCTAGTCTCTAAATAAAGATCTGGATGTTTGGACCAAGGACAGAGATGTAACCCCCAATCCCACTCTAAACAATACAAATGAACAGCATCCAAGAGAGGTCTTAATGCAACCAGACACTTAATTTAGAGACTATTCTTGCACATAGTTGTAGCTGTTGTTTGGATCAGGGCCTATCTTTATGGAGAGAATAAATTAACATGGAGCTTAAACCAGTTTTTATCTTCAAGAGAATCGATCTGAAGATCTGAAGACCTTGAAAAGGTATCTTTGTGATACATGCTTGAAGGACAGAATTCTGTTTCCTACAATGTCAGAATAGTATCTCTTAGTATGTATTTTTTGGATGATGCCATTCTGAGCACCTGCTGCAGCCATTAAATAGGAATTAATCTCACTCAGTGATAAAAATGCATCCAAAATGGTCTAAGTAAAAAGAGGAGAGTTGACAGGAGAGCTATGCAAAAAACCTCTATTCTGCACAGTGAAAGTAATTTTTCATCAATAACACTTTTCTCATACAATCTGAGAAAAAAACCCTTTTTTGCAATTTTTGCAAGTTGTGTTTTTTTCTTTTTGGATGTGATCTCTGTCAAAACATCACAAAAATACTACCTTTGACAAAGTTGCCAGTGGAAGAATTAAGCCAGTTAAACACATGCACATGAAGAACGGGAGATAAAACAGAAAAGACAGTTAAGCAGATTATCAAGCTGAATAGCCAAGACCTGTCTCAGAGCTGATGATTCCTAAGTCCAGATTCAACCTTCTCAGCAGAATTAATTTTTAGTTTTCCTGAGTTAAAGAACATAAAGCAAACTTTCCAACAGCTGGCACTGTTTCGTGTTAAATGCTCACACACAAGTAAAAGCCCTTTCTTTTTCACAATTGTGCTTTCACTTGGACTCCATTTGTATTATAAAAGAAAAAAAAAGTGTTCATCATAAATGCATCTCTAAGAATGCAGCACTGTTTTCAGCCTCAAGAAGTGAAGAATGTCCCTAACATCTCTCCAGTTAGTTAGATTACTGATGTCCCATCTCACAAAAAAACCTTAAAACTATGAAGAGACAGAGTTCAAGCACAAAACACTGTTCAGATGTGAGCAAAAAAGTCATCTTTCACTCACAAGAGAAAATTACGCACACAGATTTGTGACTAAATATGTTAACTAACTTAAACAAGAGAACCAAAAACTGGGTAAATCAATAAGCTTTTTCTTTGCATCAGAGATTTAGTTTCAGCCTTGTGGACTTTCACACATTGTGATCAAACAATTTCAAGGGTGATATAGAAATACAGAATTGGCTTTAGTGCAGTCTCATGACCCCAAGAACTTGCATAGCACATGGTATTCAATGGGATACAAGCCAAACACCACAATTTTAATTATCCTTCCTCCACTTCGTATAAAGATAAACAGAAAATTATAGTCACAGGCTACAGTGTGAAAGGCTCTGTCTCAAAAGAACAGAGACTAAGATAAAATAGTTTTAATTTGCATTTTTTCTGTTTGAAAACCGTGCCATTATTTTTCACTAAAAAACTCTCAGAATATTAACTGACATTTTAGCAAAACAAAATAAAAAATCATTAAGACTAAACTACAAAATAAACTTGAGATCAAATAAAAAAGTAATTTTTTGTGATGCATTTGTCTATTTTTCTATATTTATTTTCATTTTTATAACCAGTCACTTGCAGTAAACTGCTGAAACTCACTTCTATTTTTCTCTTATCATAGCATGTATTGCAAAAATGAAGTACAAGTATATACTGTACCTTGTTTTACCTGTAAGGAACACACACCTGACAAAAGGCAATCTTCACATCCAGAGTAGGTTCACCACAATAATACAAGAAATAGCGGCTCATAAATACCTGCAATTAAAAAAAAGTAGACATAGAAATCTTGTCTGTCTGCGTATGTGCAGCTTTAGCTACATTTAGATTCTAAAATCAACCTGAGTTTTTACCCAGCTTGTGAAAAACAGAAATGTTGTAACACTGAACTGTAAAAAAGCTTTACATTCCTTCTAATGCTTGTCAAGGTTATGGCCCCAAATATGATTTGGTTACATCTGGAAAACTTTACAGTAACTGGTGCCATTAATTCAAAGTTTATCATGTCACTTGCATATTGCTACACCAACAGAAAAAAAAAAAAAATCAGGTCAATAATGTTCTAAACAATGTGGGAATAGGAGATAGTTATTATTATAGGAGCAGGGGGAGGGAACAAGTCCTAAATTGACAAGTATTAGGAAGGTTATAGAAGCAGCAAGACTAATTACATCACTGTATAAATTCATGGCACAACCACTCACATGCAGTTCTGGTTCTCGTCTTAACATTCCACCACTAGAAAAGCTACTGAAAAGGGCAGTAAGAAGGGTCCAAGGCACGTAGAGATTCCTTACACGAAGCAATTGCATGGACTGGGGATATATTTTTTTAGCCTAGAAAAGAACTGAGTGGAAATATGCTGGAGATCCATAAAATGAGTGGCATACTGAAAAATGAAAAGGAAATCACCCTTCCATTTTTTTTTTTTTTCAAATAAAAGAAATATGTGGCACCAAGTTATGTTACCAGAGATAGAATCAACAATAGGAAATAATTCTTCATACACTGTTTTGTCACAATGAAACTCTCTGTCTCATGTTGCTGTGGAAGCCAGAAGTCAACATAAGCACTAATATGATTAGGCAAATTCACATAAGAAGAAATCTGCTGAAGGCTATTAACCTCGAAAATATCACCCCTGACTCAAGACACCCCTGAGTCACAGTCTGCCACTCCATGCTCGGCCTATTTCTGGATTTCCCAGCCATCTGATGCTGGCCCAGGGAGCCATGGACCAGACTAGACAGGCGTCCCCGTGCACCCCATTACAGCTGTTTTAAAGTAGTTCCACAGCACCACATCCAGCTCTGCCTAACCAGTCCTCTTCTGGCTACATTCTAGCATAGCACATCAATGAAAAAAAAACCACAGTAATGCTATCAGGCTGAGATGGGCAGCTATGCCACAAGACTTTGGAGCACATCGGTCCTTCTGCATGACTCCAAAAAACCACAAAAAACCCAGCCAAACACACAAAACAACAAGGAAAACCTCTTAACGGTACAATGAAAAAACCAGCAACTTTTAGCTAAAATGAGATAAATAATATAGAACTTCATGGGTTTTTTTAAATATAAACTCATTGTAACGATGTAAAAACGAAAACAAAACAACCCTCCAACCATCACTCCATAAAGATAAAGTTATGCTTCTGAATACTCAAGGCACCTGTCTGCAGTAGGAACAACTAACTAGCTTCAAGTGTAAACAGCACTAAATAAAGCAAGACTTAACTTGGAGTAACTTCAACTCACACCAACTGATCAGGAGTAAAGAAACTACAAGCAAGTATTCACCAGTACTTGCCAACTTCAATGTATCTTGTGCTCCCACATGTGTTTAATTTTTAATGAATGAATGTATGAATAATCCTGTTATGAAAGCAAGTTTATGACCTTTTCTGCATCATGTTACAGTGCCTGAGATTGCTGTCTCACTGCCCAGTGAGTCATTTCCAGAGTCTCACATTCCACAGAGGGTTTATAATAGTTTATATTAAGACAAAAAGAAGAAAGGAAGCTTTTTTTTTTTTTTTAAAAAAAAAAAAGAAGAAGGAAAAAAGCTTTTAACATTAGTCATATTGCCAACGATTTCCGGAAAGGCAGCAGGTAATTACATAGCCATGCTGCAGATATACTCACTGGCTGTATGCATTATATTGCCATAACAATCAATGACTGAAATGTCAATAGCCGTGAAACACCACATTCAAGACAGAGCCTAACGGTGGAAAGTGAAGAAAGGAAGGGAAGAAAATTGGGAGAATTTGGTTTCTTCCTGAATTTGCTGTGAGAGCCTATTGAGAAGACACACTTCGCATTATGTATGCGTTACTGGTCATACCCAGCTCCTCAGCTGTCCACAGGAATCACTGTAACTGTTAACAGTCACCCTAGGCAGAACAACAGACTGGTGACTTCTATGAACTGGAGTACATTTTAGAATTTATTATGTTGTCCTTGTGTGCAGTTAACGCTTATAAAATAATAGAAGCATGATATGTTTTAATGGCCTAGATCAATACTCACATTCCTCTGTACACGAAACACACTGAATGAATCACTACGAAGCAGAGTTCCTCCAGTTGTACAACAGGAATGAATGCCACCTTTCCGTGGCACAGAATGGCGTACCCAGGACAAAACAGACTTGAGTTCCTGTTTTACACAGTGTTTATTGAACTCATGCAAGGTTCCCTTCAGTACCCTGTAAGTAATCACACACGTATGTAACTTCTAATTCCTTCAGGCAGAAAGTAGATTCACACTCAGCTGCACAGATCACCTTGATCATGTCTCCTCTGGTGCGGGCTGACACCACATCACTAGAGATGTTTAAGGAGTGTCAGAATAAAGAACTGGCCTGATGCTGAGATAATTATGTTACAACATAAAGCAGTTATAAAACAAGAAGCTACTGACACAAACAGCATAACTCACCAGGGATTGGAGCTTTATGTGAGAGCATGAGCAGCCAATATTTCTTTACCCCACTTCTGACACTTCACCTTTTCAATATTGAGTGAAATCACCCAAGGGCGGAAGAACCGGGAGAACGGAACAGTGCTGATAGAATAAAACACTCTGGGAAGCCAGAGATTGCAGTAGCATCACAGAGAGAAAACCTGTCTGTGAAACACCAACAGCACAATTGGATCCCAAATCTTCATCATGATCAAGCCATCTGTATGCCAGAACCCATAAAAACATACAAGACTCAGCAGCAAACACATGAGCTAATTTCAGGCAAAGCAAAACTAGTAGGTACTAAAATCAGGAAGAGGAAACTAGACATGAAGGCAAGATAAAGAAAATCCTGAAAATCCTCTGAGCTGTCGAGCAGCACAGCTCCCAAGGGAACTGCTGGCTGGATCCACTGAGCCTTGGCCTCCACCTAGCCTGCTGCTTTGCCATCTTCTTCACTCCACTCTTCCTCCCTAATGGAAAGCCGTTCTTCAAAACAGAATGTGGACTAAAGACATGCCCAAATTTCAGGCATGAACTTCTCTTTACCTGCAGCGCTCCTATCAAATCTTCCTTTTCTGTACAAGGACTTTTTACTTTAAATAATGGTTATACGTCTCTCCAGGGGTCAGGAGGATTATCTCATTATTATTCAAACAGCTCTTTGAAGACTGAAAGGATTAAATCAATACTATTAGTATAATTACTGAGAGCAGAGAAGAACCCATGCAATGAGAGCAGATAAAACAGACTAGAAAACCAACAGTAGCTATAGTTCTCAAATATAGCCTTCCACAGTAAATCTTCCTGCTCATCCTTGAATTCTTTCCTCACCCTCATGAGGGTGCTGTACGATATTGGTACCCAGGGAATGTCTGGGCAATTTGGCCCAGTCAGATTAAATCTTTTGGCCTAGGGAATGTTGTTTTCTACCCAGGCTGCACTATCCTTCACCTAAGTGGCTCCTGGATCATGGACAGGGAGATTTGTGTTTGCCTTAAGCCCAAGAGATGCAAACCTCAAGTCTGAGAGGTCTGGGCTGTTGCTATGCTGGTCCAAGGAGAGCCTAAGCACTTGCACCCACCATGCTGAGCTCTTTTATCTGGAAAAAAAGAATCACAGTCACTTTCTCTTGAGAAAATACCTTCATGATGGTTTCTCATCCCTGCATCCCCTAACCAACAGGCAAATCCCTCACGCCCAATGGATAGCGCCTTGGCCCATCACAGTATATTTAAAAGCTTTTTGTGAGCATTCAGAAGGCCAGTGTTGATCCTCAAGAAGGTTCCATGTGACTTTAGTTCAGAGAGATGAAGGAGCTAGCTGCCCTGCTGCAATACTGCTTTCTTCATCACAGCCCAGGCAGGCAGGGCTGCTCATCTCACCCCACAGCACAACCATCCGTGTCAAATGCACCGATCCAGGGCTGAAACAAGGCTCTTCATGAGGAAAAACTACTGCAGCTATTTGACCTGTATTTAAACCAGTGTTGATGTACTTGAAATGAATATCCCAAACTAGCCCTGCTGCTGTTCTCACCACCTCCCATGCTCCTGAGACTATACTCTGAGGGGTATTTATGTGCCCTACAACTAAATAAAATGGAAACAAATCATTAAAATCCTAATTTAAAAAGTAATCCCACATGGAATTTTAAACAAGAAATTAAAAATTAGAAGTGCAAGTTCCAGTTTAAGCAGGAATCAAATGGCAGCTGAAGATAAAGTAGAAAGAACTACTTGTATGTAAAACTTCACTAGATTTAAACTTGGCACTGCGTGGCTGCAAATTGGAAGGTGGTAAAAGAATCACAGGACATCAGGCAATAACATGCTATAATCTATGCCCAGTCCCATCAATTGTGATAATCTCTATCCTAAGGAGAAGACATATACATTCATATCAAGTACCAAATCCAGCATTTCTGTTTATTTGATATTACCACCCAAATACATGGCACGTGCACGATGGGTATAGGGAATGTGCTCCCTATCTTCACCAACTTGTAGTTCTCTACTTATGCTACAAAAGGAGAATTAAAGTATTTATTACTACCTCATTACATTTCATTCATGAACATAAAGATTCAGGGCATGAAAAAAATTAATGAAATAGCACCATCACTTAAAGTTATTTTAAAAACCCATCCTGCCCTAATTCAATGAGAGTGGGCAATTGATCAATCCAGTTGTCACTTAAAAACCTTCTTTAAAAACACTAATGTTCAAAGATTAACATTTATGAATTATTAATGCTTCCTGTTTTGAAAATGTGTTTGAATAATTTTTATGCATTTCCAGTACTGGAATTCCTCTCTCCTTCATCTGAAAACACATACTGTCACCACAGTATCTTACGAGTCCTCTGAAGCTTTCAGCAATGCTCTCACTCCTGTAACTATATTTTTCCTTTACTGAAACTTGGCTATTCTGCCCTGTGCAAACAACAAGAAGAGTGTAGGAAATAATGAAGACCTGGCCAAATTCACACAACATAACAAAGTGTGCCAGCAGAGAGTGGAAATGTCTGACCCCAAGCTCTTACAGAACTTCAAATGTGGGCTCTGACATCTTTAACATGCTGGATCAAGAAAGAAGTCCTGCAATTTGCCCACATTTTCCCTATAATTGCTGCCAGTTATAATAGGGATATATATGCTCAAATATCCTATCAAATTGGTCTTCACTTCAGAGACCAAATCTTTATGCTTATCAGCAATTTTTATAGAACTTTTTTCTTTCAAATCTAATGTACAGCACTGCAATGGGAGACCCACTGCTTAAAAAGAAGCTTCAAGACCTCAGAGGATAAATATTAACTGAAATCTGCAAGTGGATTAACAACAGTCAAGGAGAGTGTTTCTACTGCAAAAGAGCCTTTTTCTGTTGTCTCTACGCTCCCATTTTAATTATTCTTGGAATAACCAGTGAAAGCAGCAGTGTGAACAACGTAATTATTAAGGTTATATCCCAGCAGAAACAGATCATCTTCCCCTGGGATGAGAAGTGATGACATGTTAAAATTCACAAGAATCATGCAAGCAGCTCTAAAACAGCTGCTGGAAGAGAAAAGAGAGTGAAAAGCAAAGAAACAATTTAGGAATAGCACTGAAAAGGAAATATATACAAAACAAAAAAGAACAAACAAACTGAAAAGACAAGGGACTGGTAAGCAGATTTTCCTCATTATCACAGCTCACATGCAGAAGATAGGAACAAATGAGTCTGGCCCGGCTACCAGTTTCTCATGTTTTCTCCAGCCCATTATTATGAGTCAGAATTCCTCACCTGAAAATATTTGGTCTAAATGCCCAAGATTTCACATCCAGACGTAATACTTACTTTTATGAACGTGTATTATCAGAAAAAGAGCCTACTCCTGCAAGATGCTGCAGCAGATTAATTAGTCAAAGTTTATGATGATCTTATCAGAATCTCTCACACCATCTTTTCATTTGCAGCTGAATATCTTCACTCCCTGAATAAATCCTAGCCACTTCCTAGAGGCGTTAAACTAAACTTTGATGTTGGAAGCAGCTCTGAATTTGCATAGGATGAACCTGGAGTGGTAAGTGTGCGAGCCCATGGCTACTACTGTCAGCAAAAAAAATGAAGAAAAGCTGATTGGAAAGATGAGCACAGTAAAACACTACCTGCCACACATAAGATAACAACCTTTACCACAGTGGTGAAAGCAAGATTTTTTTTAATGCATTTTTTTCCTGTTGTGGCACTTGATTTTAATCTGCTTTCTCTTTCCGAGGAGAAAAGGAAAAGATAAACAATTGAGGTAACTGTCTCAGCACAGCTGAATGAAAAATTCTGCCCTCTCGGAAATTTGTTTTTCTCTATTAAAAAAATAAAATCAATATAAAGCTGTTCCTTAGATAAATGTCAGTGGCAAAGCTGCCTGAAGGTATGTACCGAATCACATCAAAACTATTTTTAACACACTCCCAAGTCAACCTCCAAACCTAATTCAGTTACATTTGCCTTCAACACAGATGTCCCTGGCACTTTATGACTGGTGAAAATTACCTATATTTTATGGAATACATAGAGAAAAATACTTAATTACTGTCTGCATCAAGCAGCATCAAGAAAATTAATAGATTTGAATAAAACATATATTTTAAGTTTGAATCGTTTGGAATTAATTTCTGATTAGTTGAACTGTATGCCATTGGATCTCATTTTTACAAGCTGCTCTGTTACACATGTTAACCACCCCATTAATGAAGGGTGTACGTAAAAAGAATGAACATCCCAGCCAAAAGAAAAATTCTAACTTTGGGACAAATGTATGAAAGGCCAGGGCACTTAGATCCTGTTATAAATCCTGTTTCAGGGTGCCTTAATTATGTGGCACTGTAGTAAACAGCAATTTCTGTCAGTTAAATTCAATTTAGGGGGAAAATCGACAGGTTTGGTCATTTAAGAGGAAAAAATTATGCAACCAAAACAATATTTAGCCATGCTTTTACTTATTTGATAAAAATTTTGTTACATTCTACCAACGCTCACCTTTCCTATAGCAAAGTATGCATGATGGAGATATGAAAAGCTGTTCAGGACTGTGGAATAACTTGCTCAGCTGCAACATCTGTATTCATCATCACAACCTTAAAAGGGCTGTGTAATCGGCCACTGAACCGAGGCCGGCTAATTCACGCCTCGCGGCTATTCAGGAACAGAGCCAAAACGTCACTCACGGTGGAAGGGACCTTAGGACACCTATTACCCAAACTTTCTTATCAAAACAAGGACAGTTGCTTCAGTTGTTTGCAAAGTTAGGGTGCTCGATCCCTGCCTTGGTTTGTATCTACATACTAATACAGTAGCCACACAACTAAAAACACTCTTACTCCAAAAAACGTAAGAGGCTTAGTTCTGGAGTGCAAGGCTGTGGCCGTGAGCAGATTACACTGTAAATTCTGCAGCTACAAAACAGCTTATTTCTCAAACAACTAAAATACAGATTCATTTGCTTCTGAAAAGCTTTTCTCCCTTCTAAGCTCCAACATTTGCAAATTTTAATTACTCCCATAACAAAACACTACTAGAACAACTTATCTCCAGGATGCAAGCAGGATTTCTTGCAAAATCTCTCCAAGCTGTTAATATCAAGTGGCAGTTACATATTGTTTTACAAAACACAGAAAACATTTTGATACTTTCTGGTTTCTTTTGATTAAAACCCTAAATATACGAGAAAAAAAAATTCTTAATGCAGTAAGAAAATGCCCTGTGTTTGTGATGATCAGTAACTAACAATAATGATGCAAGAGTGAAAAGAACAGTTTGTCTGCTGCTGGACTGTAGCCATTCACCTATGCTGCTATTGTTTAGAATGTATCATGCTAGTGTAGAACGGCTAAAGAAAGAAAGACTCCTTTGATTTAGGCAGATACAAACCCAGCAGAAGTGGGGGTTTCCTTGCTCCAGTCTAGCTGTAGTCAATGCTGGGCAAAAGTTTGTCACAGCTTAAGGGATAATAATGATAATTATTTATCCACTGAATACGGTTAAAGTTCCAGAGTCTCACAAAACAATGGGAGATGAACTATTTAAAGAAAGCGTATCTGCTGCTGCCAAGAGGTGTTGCTGCAAGTGCCATTCGTTTTTTCATATGCAACACCAGAAATACAGTAGATGATTAATGCAAAAATACAGAACCATGAAGGCTATTGTTAGTCTCCTATTCTACAGATAACTGCAAACTAGCACATTACGAAAAAATTCACAGTTTTGTGAACTTAGACTGGACGGTAGGCAGTGATCAAAACCAAGTCATGTTCCTTTTAAGTTCTTATATAAAAGTAAAACAAGGAAAAGCGTGTTAAAACACAAAAGGTAATCACCACAAGAAAGTAATTTTTTTTCTTTGGTTCTCTTTGTTCTGTAGCATTGGAACAAAGTGACTTTAATAAAGTCAGGGGATAGGAGTTTCTTTGGTAAGAAAAAAAGGAGCCAAAGAGACAAAGTCTGCAATTTTCTAGACAAACCATTTGGGAGAAGAAAAAGCAGAAACCAAAACAGGCTATTTCATAATTCCTCCCTCCTCATTGCCTCTAAGGCACGGAGACACTGGCTCATACATCTTTCTGACTGCAGGGCAAGTCTCCCTGCTATGGGTAAACAACAACTTGGAATTGATTTTTCCAGGCAGAGGCCCACAGCACCACTTCAAAGCATGGGTGCCCCCAGAGTTACACAGAAATGCTGTAACTGATTAAAGCAGAGCTGAAGCACAGACATTTTAGACAAACAGGTGGCTCTGCCTCTCCTATTCTCAGGTTGCTGAGGAAAGTTTTCAGAAATTATTTGACTCTGCTGAGGAACAAAGGTTCAGAGACAAGGATAAAAGGCTTTCAAAATCTGCACAAACATGCAAGGTCCAACCCCTCATATGAAATCAAAATTTTCCCAGGTACTGAATGTAACTCAAATGTGAAATGACATTAGAAACTCTATTCTTTCTTGTATCCCAGATCCCCTCAGAGCTGGGAAAACGGGCAAACAGCAACAACTGTGAGTGTCTGGCCTAGTAAGGCAAGGTGGCTACGGACAATAAAGGAACAAGCTTAATTTACTTGGGTATACCAGATGGATTGAGGACTTCTCTCCTCTCCCCCAGAACACTACCATTAATAAGGTGAGGTATACCCCAGCAAGAACAAGCTGAGCATCCTTGAGACAGTCTTTGCCACCAGAACTCTGTGGTGACTAATGCAAGGAAGCACTAGGGAAAGAAAGACCAAAGGAAAACTTAAATGACAAACTTCTGCATCACTTCGAAAGAATTCGGACTGGAATATCCAAGATGAGTATCACAAAGTGATACATTGACATGAAAAGGGTAAACACATATTTTACACTAATACTTTTACTAAAGAATTTAAGAAGTAAGAGAACACAACCTTATCCTACTTTTGACTCCCTAAATGTAAGTGCAAGAGTAATTCTCCAGCTCTTCCTTTTGGCACCTTCTCATGTAATTTTTAAAATGCTACAATCCATAGCTTGCTCTTCTAATGATTTTGGCTTTTTTTTCAGCTACGACTCAATCACCAGAGCTCCTCCACAGCTAGAAACCTTCTGATGTCCACAGTGCCAAGCTTTCTTTAGGCTCACAAGAAAATAGCAAGATAAATACTCTTCATTTTGTCCAGCCTTTCACACTTAATTCTATTCCCTATAAATCATCAAGCCATCTGCCTGATACCCATCCCAGTCAGACTACGAGCTTGCAGAGTATGAACACTGCACATTCTGCAAAGCTTCATGCACACGAGCTATCAGATCAGTAGCAATAATAATCACACCCCTTACACGTGTTCATAATGCTCGTGGTCATCTGAAGAAGGGAAAGCTCTTAAGGGAGATATAAACCCAAATGCCCTTTTTGTTCTAGGAAAATCTCAACCATTTAGTGTGTGTGCCCAAGGCATAAATGCTTCCTAGAGCTCCCATGGGGACAGTGCAGCTTTGCATTAGCCTCAGTGGAGGCCCATGCTCACAAGGCATAACACAGCCCTTGCACAATCCCACTGGAGCACTGGCATTCGCTGCCCTAAACTAGAAATGTAAACATGAATGAAAAAAAAGTAGAACTCGGTCACATGGCCAGAGCTCTAGAGTTTGAGATTAAGGTTTCAGGGCTTTACCATGGGGTGGGTTTTGGTTTTTTTTTGGGTGGCAGCCTTTATCGAGGGATCAGCAGGGGATCGTTTTCTGTCTCTGAAACATCTGTTGGCCACTAAAATCCCAATTACACTTAGCTCTTTTCTTGCAGCAGGCAAGGAATATGCACCACAAGAAGGCAATTGCAGTTTGAGGGAGCAACAGACTAGAGAATATAAGGGTAGCTGGAGTCACTCACTAGTGCTTTTATATTCAGCTACAAATGTAAACTCTCCTCAACTAGGCAGAAGTTACAGCACCTTGCTTACTTTAACTCTGTTGCTATCTTCTAGACTCCTAAACAGGTATGAAATACTATGAAAAACACATATATATAAAATATATGAATATATAAAATGTATTCATGCATTTACTTGTTCTCTTGAACCTTGCAAAGGCCAGAAAGCATAACCAGCCAGCTCTGCCACCTGCTTTTCAGTGCCAAGCTGAAAAGACTGCACTGAAAGACACTAATTCCCTGTATCACAAATAAGTTTGAGCCTGCTTCCTAAACAAGAACAGATGCTCAGAGAATTAGATATGACTGACCTTCAGTGTTTTCTGATATCATTTCCAGTCCCACAGACGCTGAATATAAGATAAATCAACTTAAATCCAACTGACCTGACATCACTTTCAAGGAATTATCCCACCGTGATACAGCTGACTGATTCCTCTTCTCCATTTCAAAATGGTAGTGTGAGCTACTGCAACATGCAATGAATGCCATGAAGCTGCTCTGCACAAAAATGACTTGCTATCCATGAAAAATAGCTGAATTCAGGCAAGAAATTTTCTTCACATCCTTTCCAGCCTCCTGTAGACTTCAGGACAGTTTTCACACCCCATGCTACATAAACTCCTCGCAATAATGCGCATAGTAAATGTATTTCCAAGGACTGTTTACTGCAAACCTGGTGATAAAACCACACATTTTAGACCTCTCCCCTCTTCCAAGTACAGTGCACCATGCTAAAGTAGGATCTAGATGTTCTAAAAAACCAGGATCTTTTGTAAAGACCTCAGGAGTTCCTCGACACACATTTGACAGATAGTAAAACAAAGGGACTAGAAAATAAACTATATGTTCACTCAGTCAGGAATAGTGGCTTGGATGCCTGGCCTTAACCCACCTACTGAAAATTAATATAAATAAGAAAGGTCAAATTCCTAAAAAAAACAAAAGTTAAGGAAGACTGTGTTTCTGTTAAGGAAAACTTAACAGAAACCCATCCTTGTTTCCCAGAAACAAAGGAACAAAATCCAATTTTGCTTGCATAGCCAAGATCTTTCTTTTTTTGCTTTTCATTTTTGAATCCAAACATATTGGGGTAGAAATGAGCAGCTGAATAAACTGATATATTTCTCTGTGAAATCTTGTACTTTTATAATCCTTTTTTCCCTAACATGTTTTTTTTCTTTTCCCCTAGAATACATTTCTGGGTTTTGGTGTGAAATCAAATGGATACATGAATAATAACAGATTCCATATTCTTTTGAATGACAGGGAGTTTTAACTTAGGCTGGGCAGAAATTTGTGAATGATGATGGGATAGAGGAAAAGGAACATGACATTTCTGAAGCAGAATGAGCCTTTAAAGCCCTTGTAAGTGTGGCTATCAAAGTAACCATGCCCCTACCTCTCTTCATGAGTACAAAGACATTCTATCAGTCATTCTGTGTCTCCCCTGATCCTCTTTGTCCTCAATATTCTGTTTTTCAGAGCGTGACAAAGAAGGAAGCTTAGATTTTGTGTAATTTAAGTACCTAAAACTACGAATACACGAGTTGGAGCCTTAAAAACAAACAAAAGATAAAATCTTATACCAGATTTTGACCTCACAAGAAGGTGTTTTATAACACTGGATTTTTTTTTTATTTTATTTTTTAATCTCAATAACCCATCAGCTTGAATAACAACCTTCTAAAATGCATTGTTTATCAAAGCAGATGCTACTTTCACCATATATTTTGTTTGCATATCTTTTCTTTGGTTTTTGTTTGAGGTCTGAAGTTTTTGTTTAGGTTTTAGTTGGGGCTAACATTTAAAGGATCTTCAGTCTTTTTTTGGCCCAAGCTGACCACCACAAATAATTCTGCTTAAAAATAGAGTTCTAAATCTATGCAACAGCTTTTTATAGCAGTGATACATCCACTGAAGAAAAATTCAACTTTTATTAGATCCATTTGCATTATGAAAAGATCTTTAATATAATAACACTTCAGGATACTTACAACAATAAATAAGAACTGGCCAGACTGGTCACCATAAGATGCTTGAAATCTGGCTAACTATCACTGCTACTTTCTTGTTCCAAACTTTATATTCAGCTGCCATTTGTTACCTAACCAAGCCTTTTGTGAGTCATACCAGCGCAGTTTCAGCCCTCCTGCCTTACAATAGAGCACATCTGAAAGGTGCCACGTTGAACCACTGCAATTCCAGTGAAGGGTACCTGTAGGTGACTGTCAACACACTGCAAACTGGACAGGCTGAGACAGCTCCTGTCCTGCAGCATCTCAGGGTAAACTCTGCCATTTTTGCAGACATTGCTAAGCAGGATGAAAGCTTTAGCTTTTTTTTTGTTCCCCCTAATGGAATAAAGCTTGTCTGTTCGTCCTTCAACTTTAAATAACTCTTGGAAGTGTAATCAATCAGGACCAAGAAATACAGAGAAAACCAGGTTTTTAGTCATTTAACTTTTCATGAATTAATTTGAGTGAATTTATGGGCATCTTGTCATCTATGATATTTAATGAGTCCAGCAAATTCACTGCAGTAGACATCTGGTGAGACACAACATTATTAAAACATTTCATTCCTGGTTTACACAAAAGGGGTGAAAAATGAAGGCAGGCATTTTAAACCACTATTGATTTTCCACAAATATACATAGATATGTGCATTATACACAATATAAACAAAACTGCTCAGACGCTTTCCAAAACTGAAACTCAGTCAGCAGAAATGCCACTTAGTGACCTCAACAGAACAGCAGGGAAAATGCTGCCCTGTTCTCCTTCTCATGACTCTGGCCTGGTTCTCTAAATTACAGGGCCAAACCTCTGCAATGAAGAAGCATCACTATTAATCCTTTGTGCCAGCTTCCTTTACTTTGCTCGCACAGGGGCTCAGTATGCCATGCTATGTAACTTAAATGAAACACATTATTTGGAAGAACAAGAGGGAATCATTTCAGCAGATTACTCTGAGTTGCAGCTGATCCTACCTCAGTCCTACCCAAAACCTGTGTTTGATTTTGGTTTCCTCTCAGGCTTTCTCATTTATTACAGCAACACTTTACCTGCAGGTAGTATGTCTTTGTAATTTACAGCTGAAGATACTATCTTCAAAAGAAAGAAGATTCAAGAACACTGTTACATTCTGACCATGCGAATTTGTGTTTCAAGAAACATCAAAACTTCTAAACTGAATGGAAAAGGTTTGGCACACTAGATATGTGAAACAGATACATTTTGTGAATGACAGGATTTCAGTACCCAATATAGCACATTGAAAATGTTCCTGTGCTGAAGTGTGCTGTTCATCCTCAGATCCAAGGCATAAAGAATTTGCACAGCTTCTGCACACTTTAAAATATTCTGAGTCATGTATGGTGACAACTTCAGTATTTTTTTACACCTGAGCTATGTAAATACTGACTTCCTCAGAAATTTAAGCCCTGTACATACAGTCAGCAGAGACCATGATTTCAGAGAAGAGGACTGATTTTGTTTTCTATTAAGCACATAGAAACTACCAAAAATGTTCAAGAAATTACTTCTGGGGAGGCATGGATCCTGCATGCTTCAGCCTAGATCCTCCTTCCTTCAGCCATAGACTGCCAACTCCACCATTTCAGTGACTTCTTGCTGTTATTTTGCTGCTGGGACTGTTAGAAAACCCCGACACTGAGCAAGGTTTCACTAGACACAAAGTGAAAAGGGAACGAAGGCTTTTTCTTGTACTAATCTAGCCAGAACATGGAAGTCTTAATAAGCACAGCTTGGGTCTGTCTTGCATTTTGAGCTGCCATCAACTCTCCCACAACACAGATTCATGAGTAGTTGTGTCTCTTCTCTAACTTCTTGTAGACAGGTATGAACAGGCCTGAACATTATCATGACAATGCTGTTCCCATCAAAATTAATCCTGGTACAGGCTCTGCACCAGTGTTCCCAAGCTGACCTGAGAGGGATGCCAGGCAGAACAGCTGGAGCAGCATCAACACCTCCTCTCCAGCAACAGCCAAGCATTGTTTAATGGCAGGTCATCTTAACATGACGTACTGGGGACCCAGAAATGGAAACAGTCATAGAACCATTAAGGTTGGAAAAGAGCTTCAAGTCCCAACATTAAAAGCCTCATTTATTCCAATGTCCTGTTCATTCACTTAACATGCAGCCAACATTTGTACCTGCAGTAGGATCAGTTCCTACGAAACTGAATTTACCCAGACACATCCTATCATGAATTTAATTGACTATGTTTATCAAACTAAAAGTAGTAAAAGAAAAAAACACATTAAACTAAGCAAACCACTCACCAAGTGAAAAAAAAAAAGTAGGCTACATAAGATACAAGAATGCTTTGTGATTTTCTGCAGCTGTTCTCAGCACTGCTTAGCAAATTAACGCAGAATGTCATTCAGAACTATCTTTAGTCCTTCTTAGTGTTTTAGCACATTATAACAATTAATCATCTTTTATTAATGTATAGGCACTCAAAGATGAACTAAGAACAGTCACATTGTACTGGGTACTGCTAACTCATCTTTTATATTAACATTTACACTATTATTCAACGAAATACTACAGATCCAAGCTACACAGAGAATTTTACAAGTGTATTGAGATCTTGATTTTGGAAAAAATTTAAATATAGGCCTAAAGGGAACATCAGCGTGTACGATATTCTCTAGACCACAGAGGTAAACACATGCATAAGGCTTTGCATAGGATCCACAGCTGCACAATCATTCTTACTGAAGGGAAATAATATTAGAATTAGATTTAGTGGTGAAAATTCACTGTAAGATTTGCAGCTAAATAAGTCAGGTCTACCTCCCCATGCAGGCTAGAGCAATCATTTATACCTCATTTTCATTCAATATTTTTTCAAAGATTCATTGGCTGGTCAAATCAAAACCTGCTCTGTCATAACACACACAGGCATTTTTCATAAATGAATCTACGGTCACAACTAGTTCTCCCTCAGAGGAGGCAGACTAAAAACAATGTCAGCAAACAACAAATGACAGAACACATTTAGAAAGTGTTTCTTTTCCTCTACTCATTTTCTTCCTGTTACTTTGCATGCAATTTTTACAGTATGCTCATCGCAGCCTAATACGAACATTTCACAAATACATAACATCTCCTAATAGTCTCCTTATTTTACAGGTATTTTCCTTTTTATTAAGCTTGTTTTCATCAGTAATTAGGTGGCCTTAGATGCCTTACCAGGGATAGGATAGTCTGACAGCGAAGTTTTACATTTTGTCCAGGTGACACACTTGTAATTGTTCTGAGGTCTTCCTGGGGAGAGCTGCAAATCTGGGGACCACTGCTCAACAAATGCGGTGTGTCGAAGTTTCGCCTCTGTCCCAGTGGAAGACAGCTGTCAAAGGAGTTAAAGACACGCAGGGTTAAGGAAGCCTGAGCTGGTCTGATTCGGGACAGTTAGCTCATTTTGGGACTGTTTGCTCCATTTTACCATGCTCCAAGTCAAAACAGCACGTATACCGAGGGGTCCATTTTCTCTCATTAGAGTTGCTGGGTTTTTTTAAACCCTCTGCAGCTTTTCTAAGGTCAGGCCTTTCATGCAC
The DNA here is from genome assembly GCA_013397755.1 of Cnemophilus loriae. Taxonomy (NCBI): domain Eukaryota; kingdom Metazoa; phylum Chordata; class Aves; order Passeriformes; family Corvidae; genus Cnemophilus; species Cnemophilus loriae. Next base: position 4,712,170 of record VZTF01003561.1, on the reverse strand, counting down.
TGCCATAGTCTGTTGGATTAAAAAAGCCTGGAAGTCATTATGATGCCTTGTGGTAAACAGAGACTGCAATATCTGTCAGAGGCAGAGAATATTTCTGTTGCTATGGACCTTTAGGTATAGAGAACTCTCCAAAAGGCAAATAAACGAGAAATACATTATTCCTTAAACGTGCCATTAGACAAGTTTAAGGAGTCCACATCCTGGATCTTCTTTCTGCACAGACTCGAAGACTTACGTGACAATGACAGCTCCTGATCTGGAGAAATAAAGAAACCTTCTGAGGAGAGGTAAATTAAAACCCCCAAAACATCAGTGTTGAAGTAATCAGGAGAAGAAATTTAAGGGAGGAAATCAATAAAATCTTATCAGCTGCATATCTGTGAGGAGAGGGTACATTACAAAGATGTATTGCTGTCCACTCCTTAAGAATAATACCGACACTTCAATTTCTACCAAACTCATGAAATTACAAGAACTGTTTACCAACCTACCTGCCAACTACACATTTCCATCTTTCTCTTTTGCCTTGCTGCCCTGAACAACTGTAGCAGGTTGCATAATCCATAGAATGGGAGAGGGAGGACAAGGGCAATCGATAGCCTTGCAGCTCCTCCCATTTACTCATTCCACAGGATGCTTAAATGTCACTCTCACGGACAGCTTGGCAAAACACACACTTCAGACCACCACAGGGCATATTTACCTCCAGGTGTCCTTAGGTTTCTACAAAGGCTTGTACTGTGTGCCACATCTGATTTAAGATACAAACTTCAAAGGGCTGTTTGAGACCTTTAAGACACCCTTAAATGATAGTGAAAAACAGGACTTGTACATTCAAGAGCCTCCGCATCTTCAAAAAACAGTATCCATGATCATACTCCGCTTTCTACACAGCCGTGCATTAGTAAGCCCATGCCACAAACCACTGTGCTAAGTCAAGAGCAGAAGATCAATAACCTTTCCTCTCCTTTTTTTTTCCCCTTTACAAGTGATTTGATCACTATTTTGAGTTCAATTCTGATATTCCTGGTAACAGCGCTATAAAAAACACTGCCGAGGAAGACACCAGTAAATTATCCAATCTATATTCCTGCCCGACAGCAGGATCAACTGTAATTATTTCTGACAGATATTTTCATAACTTGTTCTTCACAATGAAACATGCCCTTGCGATTTACATTACAGTCAGAGGCGAATTCCTGTTTACCAAGAATAAAATCTGTAGCATCAGAACAGTGCTTGACAGAATGAAAGGCTCACAAAGATATGAAAGAATTCAAAGCAAATTTATATACCAATTTAATTGCTGGTAGAAAGGTTAACCAGGGTTATGACCACTCCCATGATGTTTTCCTCCAGAAAGTTTGAGAGTTTTACCTGTTAATGAAGAGCCTGTGTTTTCAGTATCCTCTTGTGTCAGTTGCTTTGCACATGCCAAATAACATCTTAAACAGCACTGCGTTTGAATTACCAGAATCTCATGAAACAAGTCTAATCAACCTGACCAGAAGAGCTCAATGAGTTTTTAATCATTTGCCTCTGTTTGTTTTACAGTGTGTATTATTATAACTATAGCTCCTTTTTTTCTGCATAATCCAAATAATGCCCGAAAACTGCTCAATTAAAATGTTGGTGGTTGACTTTAAACAGAAGTTCCTACCTCAAAGATACACCAAAAGACAAATAAATTTATGTTTGTGGGTTACTATTGCCACATTATTGCAGAAGGAGCCAGGCTGTAAGTCGTAAAATGGCCCACTCTTCTATGAGACATCCATCCATCTGTCCTATAGTAGAACATACTTTCACCCAAATTAACAGCCATGTACTACCAATCAAACAATTTTACTGGGTTGCACAAAGAGCATAAGCTCTGAACTAATCTTAAAATTTCAATGAAGTTTCGAAATTAAGCCTATCTCATTTAGTAGAATTGTCTTCAGACATAAAGAACCAGACAGCATTTGCTGTCAAACTGACATTGGAAGGTGAAACTCTGAGCACATGGTGCAATGTTTGGGATTTTGGCAGGTTGGGGTTTTTTTGGTACACAGAGCTTACCTGCAGTCCTTGAATGATTAGAGAAGATCATCAGATCTTTTTCTAGCCTAGCCAGCATGAGCTGTTCAATAGCTTATCACTCCTGAACAACATTTAACCATGACGTAAAAATTATATCTCTATCCTATTGTTAAGCAGGATGCAGTTTATCAGTCCATACGTTGAAGGAGATGTGCAAATGAAATTCACAGCAGCAGCAATAATGAATTAGATGTTTAAAAAGCAAGATGGATGCCTCCAATTCTCAATCAGAAAGGCACATTAAACCAGTCACAGAAAGATGTTTCCATTTCCAAGGCCTTTCAGAGAATTCATGCCTAGTCCCAGCTGCATTTCAATGAAGATAAAAATAAAATTACTTGTACACTACACCAGCCCCACAGCAGAAGCACCTCCATGCCTGGGAATGGAAGAGACAACTCCTGAAGCAGAACTTCTCAAAGACACACAGAGTCAGCAGGGCACAAAGCAGCTGTAGCTGCTGACAGGATGGAAACCAAATGTGCAGGAATTCTGCTTTGAGTTGGAAGAGGGGAAGGGAAAAAGGAGAAAAGGAATGTAGCCTGTGCAAGTCCACAAAATTTACCACAAGTCTTCCCTAGACAAATTTCAAGGCTCTAATGGGAAGGCCAACACTACCAGCAAAGAAGCAGAGTCCTGTTACAATCATAAATAATCCTCAGCAAAAGAAATGTTTTAATTATGTGCTTAAATCCATAGCACAGCGTAGCCCTTCCAACTTCAGGTGTGTACTGTCCTCCACTGCCCAGAATGATCAGCCTTTGCTCACTTTTCCTACATCTACTACTGCTGCTACCAGCAAGTTTTACCATGGTATCACAAAATCCAATGGTATTTATCAAAGCTTCAAATTAAGAATTTTATCTTTCATATAAAAGACAATTTCTCCCTCATAGCTGAGGAAAGGCAACAAAGAACAGATTTAATAGCCTCAGAAGGTCAAAACAGAAAGAACATACAAAGATTTCTAATTTTAAAACAAAATGACCCAGTAATTTTTTGCGATTTCCACTCATGATTTCTGAATACATGGAGACAAAAACCCACTTTGCAAATGAAAGGCAGACCTAGGCATGTGCTTATTTAACCAACGCGTTGCCATAAATTCAAATAGTTTCTTGTCTTGAAAAGATGCCTTCCTCGTATATCAGTCTTTAAAGGAAACTCTACCAGTTCTTGCAGTGGGAGGCAAAGCAGGTTCATTGGTGCCTCGTGCCAGTCACTGTTAATGAAGGCTGAATCACTACACAAGAGTTAAGAGTCCAAGCAAAGGCATGCTGGCAAAGGATGGACAATTAATCTGCTGAGAGAAATTACCACTGACATAAAATTCTGCAGCATTAACTAAGGGTTAGCTCGGTGTAATGCAGAGGCAAAACACAGACAATATCTCATCTACACTGCGACCACGAGCACTGCATAGCAAACATTTTTTAAAGTCTTGTCGGTGTATAAATCTACTGCAGCCCTTACGAATACCTACAAGACAAGTACCTGTGTTGGGGGTTCAGTGTGCTAATGAAATCTTCTTGGCTTAATCTGAGAAAAAATTGCACATGTGAAGGAGCAACTGCAGGGCACTGGCTTCCAGGAGAGGATTTTATTTGCCAGAAATTGCCCCAGTGTATCAGAGACACTCTGAAACAAGAGATTTCAACTTCTTTGTTTTTATGCAAATGTGACAAAATGACACAGAATATCGAAAAGGTGCAAAGAAAACACCCGCGTAAAAAGTGTAAACCATTTTCAATAATCAGGATTGACATCCCAGTTTCTCTAGACAACTTTTCAGTTGATGGTGCAACAAGTGACTAGAATACAACTTGTACATTGTCTGGCTAACTGTCCTCCTAAGTGCTGCCCCAAGTCAAGTGTCCAAGAAGTTAATGATGTGAAACTTGATGATCAGAATGAATGCTAAACATTTAAGCATGAATTATAGAATCCTGGTATGGCTGGGGTTGGGGGGAACCTGTAAAAATCATCTAGTCCATTCCCCCTGCTGTGGGCCAGGACATCTTTCATTAGGTCAGGTTGCTCAAATTCCCATCCAAGTGCAGCCTATGTACACTTCATTTGACCATGAAAACAGGCTGCCTTTCACAAAGACGGCTTCAATGGTGTGTTGAGTTTGTCTTTACACTGTCCTTTTCTACTGAGATTACACAGGAGATTTCTCTGTACAGTGGGTATTATCCAACCCCTCTGAGTGCAAAATCCCAGTGCCTAAAGGGACAGAAGTTATGTTTCGAACTGGAGTAGCAAGACAGACAAAAGAATCCCTCAGTAGCCAACATATTTCTCATCAGCCAAGGCCCGTGGGTAGAAAACAAACCAGCGGGACCAACCACACAGATTTAACAATGAATATATGCAAAATTTTAAAACCACTGAGGGAAATAAGCTCATTATTGTTACACTGTTTAATTATGATTTATTTTCCTTATTGCATTATAGGTATGAATGCATGCTGCCATACTTACACCTATTATCTCTCACGTGTACAATACTGTAAACCCTCTGCACGAAGCCGCTTCTGATGAATCCAAATCAATCGCTGCTCTCTGAGGAAACACTGAATGGCACTTACTTAAGATGAAGACTGGAACAGTTTTAACAGCTTATAGCTGGAGCAGAAGGGCAAAAGGGAGAGAGAGAAAAAGAGATTGAACTCTTGCTTTCATTCTACGGCACTGGCTAAACCAGCCTGTTTTGAAACACGCCGCCGTGGAGCAGTGAGGTACTTCTATCACTGCGCAGAGTTTCACAGTAGAATTCTTTTTGTCACAGCCGTTACATCTGGTAAAATTATTGCAAAGTGGGTGTTAGATATAATGCTGAATTGCCCCGACTTAGAGAAAATATGAAGCACCTGGTAGTGCAGCTTATACAAGAGCTATTAAGAATGAAGATTGGACAAAATGTTTGGGAGATGTCCTTGACAACATCAATAGGTCATGTTTATAAACTAGCAAAAGATTTGAATGCAGTAAGAAATAGAGCTGTAAAAGCTCATTAAAGATTGTATTTGGTTTGATTTCTAAGAGGCAATCACACACCTTAGTTTTGGGCTGAGAATATGTGGTCTGGTTTTGGACAGACAAGTCTTTCTTTTAAAAATAATTCTATCATTTTTCACCAGCAAGAAAAAATAAGGGAAGCTTGGGGTGGAGAGGTTAATTTCTGAAAAGTGTATTTTATTACATTTTTTTCTTTGGTTGGTTTGTTTAAGGTTTTTAAATAAACTTAAAACAAACAGCATAAACCTTGGATTTCTGCATGTGCTTTTGAAAAGAATGGCCTGACAGACTGAAGGACCTCACCAGAAGTGAGGGCAGAAAAAGAGAATTATTTTTGGTACTGCCTGTCAGCTTCAGAGGGAAGGAAGGAAACGAAGGTCTAAGTACAAAGGACTCAGTATCAGAAAAAATATACATAATCCAAAAATTTAAAATAGCTTCAGTGTTCAAGCTGCCTGAAGTCCTATAGGTCAGGACATGTCATTGTCATAGCATAGTCAAGTTGTGAGGATGACAAAACTTTCTAAGCTTTCCTGTACTCCCACACCTGCAAGGCATGTAATTATCTGCTCAGGAAGGAACACGTCTCCTTTCCGAGTACCAAAATTCACTCTGCTCCACTAATGAGTCCCTCCTTATGGGCCTGGAGCTGTATTCACAGTCCTAATGATACATCACATTGAGTATGGACCACCACGTCCTTGCACTTCAGGAACATCCCCCCTTACATTTATATAGATCTGGTAAGTGTCAGAAGTCACAAGTATACAACCCAGGATAAGCTACAATTCTCTCCAGCTCCTTCAGTTTTTTTTCTCTTACAACATTCACAGCCAAATGGTCTTATCTTGGAGGAAAACATCTGGTTAAGTATCTTGACTGTACTGAGGTGCCTTCATTTCTCTTCACACTAATTGAATTACAAACAGGCAAACTATTCCTCTACATTCAGCTTCACATAGAAAAATACTGTGACAATACTCTCTTCTTCAAGAAAGATGATGCCTTAAGGGGAGAGAGCCACCTGAGATATTTAATTATAAATGTGAATGTGGCTGTAGATCACAAAAACACCATGCTAATGCCCTGTGTTTCTCATTTCATGTCAACTCTGGCTCAGTGTCTACCACTGTGACAGACTTCACCAACCGGCCCAGCCCCTACTCACAAACAGAATAAAACTACTAACCATGGACTACCAACAAAGCTCATAGTTGGGCATCAACACCTTTTACCATATGTTCCTAATTATCTCATGGATAATGAGATAAATAAATATATAATGATAATGATAATGAGATAGATAAATATCTAATTCACACTGCCTAAATAGCAAGCTCAGGCTACAGACATTTAAAATGCATGTAAATCAAACTTAGAGGAATGCTTTCAGAAACACCACCCCGCATGCCATTAGGTTTCACTGCCAAACAGACAGGTGTTGGCTCTACTTACAGCACCCAGAGTTCTCTTACATCCTTCATCTGAAAAGACTTCAGCTCACATGTGCCCACGTGTTGACTTCTTGTTTCTCCTGAAACCCATACTGGCACAAAGCAGCAGCACTACTTGCCAGTAATGCAACATCTGGGATTCGCTAGGCTGGCAAAATGCACCACAAATTCTAAGCATAATTCATGCAAAGAAAAGCTCAGATTAGTACGTGTCTGTAGATTCATTAGCATGCAGCAGTCCTTGCAAGCATGTGTCTTTGTGTAGTTACTCAAATTTATGTAACTGTGACAAGCGTATGCAATCTCATGTTTGATTCCATCGACCTTCTGTGAAGTGCTGCTCAGCACTGGTTTTCAGACAAGGCATGTTCAAGGAGCTCACAGAATGAAGAGCCAGGAGATACAGATGTCTTTGCAAGAAACTCCAGTATCCAGCTATCACCAGCTGCAGATAGGAAAAGTTAAAAATCACAGCATTCAGAAACTGGACTCATATGCAACTGTTTCCTGAAGTGAAGTTCAGAGGCATCACCAGCTCTGGAAGACCATCAGTCTCGGCAACATGGAGATGGTAAGTTGAAAAACGTGTCCATGAAATTCTCATTTCTTTACCTACCATGCAAAATCAAGTATAAGGAGGTCTATAGGCAGGCTGGAATAACCATTGTAATTGGCTCAATGGCCTTTCCATAAATAAACACATCAGAAAGGCACTCTGCAAATTTACTGAGGTACACAGGAAGAATTCAGTTAGCATTTTCCTTAAATTGAAGGGATAGTTATTTTAACACCTCTCCTGGATTTACAGCTACTTCTCTCTACATACTGCTAGATCACTCATGCTGAAATTGAATCTACAGCTTTTCTAACCCCTCTACAGTGCAACGAAGCACATCAAATGGCAAGATATCCAAAAACCCTTCTGACAGAGAGCAAGCATGGGTCTGTGTCCTGCGTCACTTTGTACTGTCAGATTCTTGATTTCTTGACGCATTTGTGCTCATCAAAAAGTTCAAAACAAAACAACCCCCTTCATGAGGATTCTGTCTGAAAACTGCCAGTGCTACAATTGCATATGTCACACTGGAGGACATTGTGAAGTTTACGGACAGATTAATAAGGACATGAGAGCCAACCCCCTTTGAAAAGGAAAGTGTTTGATGGCTTGGCTCTTTTCTTTTGTACTGAACCTGGACACGAAATCCAAATGCCTTCAGGTCGCAGAGGAAGGCAAACTTTTGTTATGAATCCCATGCCCAAAGTCAGGTCTTACACTATCTGCTGCAATATTGGAAGCAAGCTTCACTTCCACAATAGGTTTAGCACTCCTGCATTAAATTATGAGTAACTTCAGAGCGCTGAGGGTTCAGCTTTGAAAAAGTCATCTTGAGCACTGCTAATAAGTCATGGAATCACAGAATATCCTGACGTGGAAGTGACCCACAAGGATCATCACAAGTTCAACTCCTAAAATAGCCATGGTAGCACGCAGAGGGAGCAGCACCAGCTGGGCATCAACTCATTTTTACTGCAGTTCACAGCGAGTTCCACCCTGCTGGGACTCCACTCTTCCCAGCACTCAAATTAGCTGATTTAAGACCAGTTGCACGTGCACTATAAACCTGCACTGACTACAGTGTAAACATACAATTAACAAAAACTAAATAAAGGAAATAGTCAGTTCTGTACATCCCACAGTCTACCTAAAGTTTGTAGATACTTCACAATAATCTGATTTTCCCTACACTTCATGCATGGATAAATAGTTTACATAAACGGCAATTGTGTTAAAAGAAATGAAAAGACAAATATTAAGAAGATTAAATATTAAAAAAAATAGGAGAAAAAATAAAATAGGCAAAGTAAGATCAATAAAAAGCAATGTACCTACAAATTTTGAAAATGAAATGGTATCTGCAATGACTAGCCATAGAAGGAAATGGGGAAAAAAGGCAGATCATTGTTTTAATATTTTTTTCTTATCAGTACCAAACAAGCTTGTCTAGTCAACAGAAATGGACAGTAATGCTGCAACATTACAATCTTAAACATTACATAATGATATAAAATATTTGCAGAACCAAAGTACTGGACAGAACCTGTACGGATACAAATGTCTCTGTAAGGCAACATTTATTTTCCATCAAAACAAAAAACCACTGTAAGCAAGACCAGCACGACAACTGAGTCTATAAGAATAAAAAGAATGCAACTAAACACAGACAAAGGGAATCACTAGAAGTATGAGGGTGCTCCCAACTCCAAAAGGAAAAGGCTCTACAATTACTTCAGGTTTTCATAGAGGCTACAGTTTAGCATGTCTAGTAAAGAAAGTACAAAATGTGTCACCATGAAACTGAGTTTTCAAACAAAGAAGAGCCAGACGGCACTAAATAAAAGGCAAGAAAATAATATCCACAGTCTCAGCCTGGAGAAGACACATAATATCTCCCAAAAGACATTCACACTCAGAAAAAATAAGCTAGCCATGGCTTAAAATAAGATAAATCTTCATGTACAGATACAGACAGCATTTGTTGACCCCCATTTCCTGAATATCAGTGGCATCTTGTCTTTGGATTACATTATTTGTAAAAACCACAAGATTTCTTACTCTCAGAGAAGTTTTCTATGATTGATATAGACGTTTCAGTCTTAGGAGTATTTTTTTGTGCCAGTTCAGTAACTTCATTTCTGATTATACAACACATTTGCAATCTCAAAAAAATTATTGCAGTTGACATTTTTTCTGGTAGTGAGTTATTGTGGTCAATAGATATCTTTCCACTGATTTCACTGGGTTTTGGATTATTTCATTAAAAGGTCTTCTGCTTTGCAATAAAGGTCTCATATTTATGGCGCCAACCTAATAGCTTTTTGGTTATGTTTTACAGTCCAGATTCAGCAAAGTAATTAGTCTGGACCATTCTACTTCCCTGATGGATATGCTTAAGGACTTTGTGTAACAAATCCAAGATATCAAACTGAAAATTGCTTAACTGATAAACTGAAATTTAAGCTAAAGCATCCTTATTTCACTACTTCGAAAATGTTGTAATTTTAAGAGGAACTTATCACCACTTAAATGCTACATAAGATCCAAGAACAACCAACACATTTGAGTCAAAGCTGTGTAAGATAAAGCAAAAGTAAAATACATCAGAAACTTCTGGTTATTAACATGTTAACATAAATCAGTGTGGCATTACTGAGTGAGCTGCAGCACTAGGTCATTGTCCTAGTTAATCACCAGAGGAAAGAAGGAATGCCACAGAGGAATGGACAAGGTTTTTCAGCCCTGGCACTCCCCATTGCTCTTGTGATACTGTGAATAGATGGAGACTGAGTCCTCCTACTGTGGGAGCAGCCAGCACGCTTCTCTAGGCAGCAAGAGCAATGGCAAAGACACCTGGTGAGCCTCTGTCCTCCTGCACTGATTGTAAGCTGCTGCTGAAAGCAGGTAGCTGGTGGTCATATTTTTATGGTGAACTATTTGTTATTTGCTTATGTATTATGTATTTCTTATGTATTTCTTCTAGGCCCTTAACAGTCATGTCAGGATCACAATCTCGTCTTTCTTTAACCATATATGCTCACAATAAAGTCATGTAATGAAATACGTAATATATTCTTATTTATTATATTTACATATACACCTTTATTTATGTTTATATATACTTTTCACTATAGCACAGATTTAGATTATTATGTTATTATGTTTTATTTAGTTTTCCTTTCACCAGGGTTCTAGAGTTTAAAATGCAAAATAAAACAGTTTAAAACAACTACTGAAAGCAGATGCTGCACAGCAGCCACGAGATTATAAGCAGCATATCCAGTTGCCTTGGATGTCCCCAAACCAAGACACTAAGTTAGGTTCACCAAGCAGGTTTTTACTGCTGGACATCTGAAACAAAGCCCAATTCTACATCACTGACCTAGCATCTCCAAAAAAGCCCTAGGCCACCACAAACGAACCGCATACAAGCTGGATAAAAACATCTGCCACTGACGATTTTCAAAGCTGCATTTCCAAGCCACTTTCACAGTCTCAAAGGAATCTTTCTGAAGTTTTTTTTTTTTAATGATTTGAGAGTCTAATAATGTAACTAGACACAGTTAAATACTAGGTCACCCACTTGGTGCCAGCGTCTGCATGAAGCATAGGTGGAGACGTGAACGAATAACAGCGCTTCCTGAAGATCTGTCTCCTCTTCCACCCTTTGAAAAGCTGATTTGCATAAGAAAGGCAGCAGGATATCCAAAAGCTGAAATATCAAAGTGAATTTACTGGCTCACATTTCATTCAGCTTGGGTCATAATTCTGGTCTCCTCTGAGTTCATTTCACTGTCTGATTCTCATCTCTCCTTGATGTAGTCACCTTTACCAGTTTGTGATCTGTGGTAACACATGAAGACTGACTGATATAGAAGCTGCTTTTGTAGGTGTGCTGTGACCCCGTACATGCTCAAAAAGATTTAATTCTCACATTCTTACTACTTAGAAAAATGAGTGAGGTTTTAGGCATAATCAAAAGCAAAGCACTACAGAGCAAGTTTGTATTTCCATGTAGTTGCTCTTCGTTTGAGGGCCCTGTACATGAACTGCCTGAGAACTCACAAGTCACAATTGCAGAATCATAGAATGGTTTGGGCTGGAAGGGACCTTAAAGAGAATCTTGCTCCAATCCCCCAGCCATGGGCAGGGACACCTTCCACCAGACCAGGTTGTTCAGAGCCCCATCCAGCCTGGCCTTGAACACTTCCAGGGATGGGGCAGCCACAGCTTCTCCGAGCAGCCTCTTCTGGTGTCTCTCCAACGTCACAGTAAAGGACCCGTCGTGCACCTGATCCCATTTCTCCATCCAATTCTCATCCACACATGACTTGCAGCCACGCAAGACACCATGAAATTAGTGTTGGTTACCTACCTATCCCATTACCTACCAAACATTTCCAAAGGCCACCCCACCACATTCAACTGTGCCACTTGGACAGGGCCTCTCCATACGTACCAGTGTAACCAAGATCAGAAGAAATGAAGGCCTGAAGGACAAGACTGCCAACTATAAGGCTATAATCAGATTGTTTCCTTCAGCCAAGAATTTTATTTTAGATTGCATTCAGTAAAAAAAGGCAGGTCAGTCAAAAATATAACTGGCTGACCTAGAAACCATGCACTATAGTCAGTTATTTTTACATCTCTTTTCATGGGTTTATGTTCCTGGACACAAATTAACTCTTAAGTGTTCTTACAGTTGACATATTTAGACAAAAATCCCTGTGTATGAAACATTCAATGGGCAGTGTTTATAATATTTGCAGCATCTTCTGCCTCAAAGTACCTAAAGATGCATTTTCACTAGCTTTAAAAAAAAGAAAAAAGCTTTTCATTTTCAGTTCAGAAATCACAGGTTACAATGATTGAAGAGAGCTCCGTCTCAGTAATTCCAGTTGGCTCCTCCATCAGCACAACACAACATGACAGCTTTCACAATGCATCACCTTCCTTAAATATAAACACTATCTTTCTGAAGTACTGCCAAGAAGTTTGGCACAGTTGCCAGCCTGGATTACAAGGAGAAGACCACTACAGCACTGACTTGCTCAGAACTGAATGCCATTTGGGCAAATACATCAATTCTTTTGCAAAAATCAAAGACGATGGGTAAAGCACCAGTCACAACCATGGGAGTCACCTACTTATAATACACACAGCAGATAAACTTTGGTGAAAAATCTGTGAGCATCAGCAGTTGATGCTCCAACCTCACTGCCACTGGTGGCAAATGCTACACCAGCCTTTCTTTGTAGAGCCACCACAACCAAAAAGACAGGATCTGCGTCCCACAGAGCCGTTATCCAAGACAGCATTAAGTTGTACAACGACAAAGAACAAACATGAAACAGACAGTGACAGTAGCAAAAAGCTGAACTATAACTCAGTTGAATCAACAGTGGATAAATATACTTTGTTTTTAACGCTTTATTATGGTACAGTTGTTATTGCTGTTAATGATACTGACTCCTGCTTTTGCTGCAATGATCAAGATGGGTCAGTGCTTTCCTGAGAAAACATGGGACCTTTCAGATGTTGTTGGAGCTGCATAGCTCACTCCCATTTCTCCTCACCCCATGAGCCTGTACAAATTCACTGTCAGAGCTCCCAGCTTACTAAACCGACTGGTTTAACAAGCTGAAGGTCACTAGAAGCAAGATCTCCCCAGCTGCTTCCTTCATATCAGACTCTTCGGTTGATACGAGTTGCCTGTCAGCCAGAGCTGTAGCCTGTAACACCAAAACACAGCCATAAACCACAAATACAGTGAAACATAAGGTAAATTATGAGTGTTTTCATACTGAGTAGTGTTAAGTTCTCAGCAAACTGGCAGACAAAATAAAGAAGTTAATTTTTCTTTTTTTTAAAGAACCCTTTCTTCCACAAAACAACAGAAAGGGTAACTAATATTGTGTTTTGCTTTTTCCCAAGAGAATGTCTCTTCAATGTCTACTATCAATGAAGAAAATCACTCTTCTAAAATTAAAGGAAGCAAAGAAAAGCATCCTTTAGAGCTCCTGTATCCCCCCTCTTCACCTCTCAAACCTGACTATTTACCAAAGCCTGAAAAAAATATTTGTCTCCTTCGTGGTACAGGCACATCTTCAAGAAATAACATCCTTGTGTTGCCTGCATCCCCAATTCCCAAATTCTGCATTTCTTTTCTTGCAGTGTTCCTTATTGTGCTTCTTTTAACATACTTTTGTATGTGTGTTTCTATTAAAGCCAATGATACAGCATTTTTTATTTTAAGCAGCTTTCCACCCTCTTGCCTGTTTCTATGAACTATAAAGGAACTTTTGGAGCCACACAGTGTGAAACTGTTAAAATTACCTATTTTGGGCATGCTGATGTGTCAACAAATTTATGTGCACCAGAAAACTTTCTGGAAAATGCCTCTATAATCTTTGCGAGAAAAAAATACTATGCTTTTATCTAACTACTGTTTGCTTCGGTGTTTTAGATATATGTAGATGACTCGATAACCCCTTTTTTCTGAAAAAAAGGTTTTCTTAATTCTGCTTAAAGATCCCTTTCTGTCTCCTTGTTGGCTGCAGCTTTTTCTAGCCTGTTAGCTCTTTTCAGACAGAGCACCTAATTTCTGATAATTTCAGTTTGCTGCAGCACAGGAGACTGAGGAATATTCATTCAAATTACAAGTAAACTCCTACTGTTCCCACGTGGGCTTTCTTTTTAGATCCTAGCTTTGCTCCTCTATGATTAGAAACTTCCAGCAACAATCACACTCAACAAGCACCAGTGTGCTCACTGAGTTTCACCAGTTTTCTGCCCATCAATGAGCCCCATTAAGATCTCAAGTCCTTCATGAGTGAAACATAAAACAATCAAGATTTTGTTTCATGACTCACTTCAACAATGCCGGCTGTAAGATGTAGATTCTAACTTACTAAGTCTGTTTTAATAATTTCATACACAATAAAAACCTTAGCGAAAAAATTGTCCAACCTGACCCTTCCTATCCATCCCTCTCCAGAGAAACTTGGTGTACCCATATCACAGGCTTTTTTCCCTAGAGCTCATTTTTATGAAGCTGCATTATTTTTTACCAGCAATCTGGACAGATAACCAATGTCCATTTCATGCTGGGCGTTGCACGTCTTTGTCTTTCAAGCTTATATTTATCTCCCATTGTTCCTACCACAAACCCTAGAGCAAACAGTAGTCACAAGCCTGCAGTTGTCACAATCCTATAATTTGTCAAAAGCAGTGAAAGCACAATTCTGTACAATGAGAAAAAAAATGAACTGGACTTCTTTCAGTGAACTTTCTGTCCTTCAACTTTCCAGCAATCTGGGCACTGAGCTGAAAGATGTCTTCAACAGCTTGAAGAACCGACACTACAGTAAAAAAATCTGAGCCACCAGACAAGGAAATCCACACTGCAACATGACTATTAGAAATAAGAAATGATCAAAAGTCAGAAGTTATAAACTTGTTCCAAAAAAAGTGAATTCTCTTCTGCTCCCTGCCAGAGGCTATCGAAACCACTTTGAAAAGCTCCTGGAGGTTGCCAAGTAAATTTGTAAATTGCAGCTGCCAACCCAAATCACTAAAAACTAAAAGCAGAAAGGGAAGCCTTCCAGAAATTATTTGATGATATAGAATTATATCTACAATCACCTCCTTTCTCTGGGATGCACAGCAAGTTGAGCCCTCCTTTGTGTCTGCTTTCTGGAATGGGAGTTCACTGGAGCAGAAATTCCCTTTATATTTGTGTCTTGTGCAGCACAGATAATGTCACCAGTATTCTGCCAAATACAGCACTGAAGCAGAACCTCAGCACTAAGCAGCTGATTGTCAAAGTGACTTTATAAACTTAAAACTTTGTTTCTAGAACGTGGGACTTTTTTCAGTGCATTAAACTGATAAAAACTTAGAACAGCATTTCTCTACCTCTTCTTGTTTAGGGAAATAATACATCTGGTATAAACAAGCTTTTATCTTGGCCCTCTCCCCCGTGTTTAGGAATTTTAGGACAGTTCAAGGCTGGCTGATTTGTTCTTCCACTCTTTTACAATATTACATGCAGCTATTCAAAAGCAATCTAATTAGGAGAAAAATAAAAAGAGCAACTCAACAGCTCTTCTCTACATCTCATACCTGCTGGAAAACCAGTGGGGTTTACTGGCATGCCAAAACACTGTATGACCCCAGACTGCACTCATAGAATCAATCTTTTAGGTTCCCTAAGGAGATAAAAAGGCCACTTGATATGAAAAAACATCAGGAAGGAAGAAGTTTTAATATCTATGTATATAATATCCCTTATCCCATGTTAGTAATTTAATGGAGGTGAGGATAGTAAAGAGGGACAATTTCTTTGCTAAAAAAAATGCCAAAGACCTTCTGTAAAGTACAAATTCACCAGTTTCATAAGAGGGCTGGACAACTTTTTGCATGCGAAATAGTTTCAAATGAAATGAACTCTCCTGGGTGTCATAATCTGTTAGTTAATTCTGGAAGTAGCCTGAAGGCCCCATAACAAATGCAACCTTCAAAAATGGCAGCTCGAGTGGCCTAAATGCAAATCAAACCAACCAAAGTGGTCGTAATTCAGTAATCCCTTAAAGATGAGCTTTGACACAGAACAAATTACCACTTTGAGCCTTGGGACAGAAACATATTCTTAAGATTGGACTTCTCAGCTCCCTCCTTCTTTGAGATACTCATTACCCATCAGTTAAAGCATTTAATAAGCCATGGTTTAGGGAATTGACTGTGAACTGCAGATACTTTTGTACCAGAAACCAGACCAGAGACGCAACACAAAAATATATTTTGCTATTTTTACACATCACACTGGTCTACAAAGCCCCAGAGTGAGTTTATTAGCATTCCATACCAAGGAGTCAGATATTTAACTGCAGCACGCTCACTGGGCAGACAACAGCAAACTGTAGAAAGTTACAGGAATACAACAGAAAGTTTTTCATAGCAGTAAATTAGTCTGATCCATTGGGAAAAGAATATCTGTAAAAAGCCATAACAAGAAGAGAATAGGAATAGAAGAAGAATGATATTATTTGCAGATGAAACTGTTTCTCATCACCCCAATAAGTGCATACATCAAAAAACATGTCAAAAGTCTAAAATAGAGAATAAATGAGAAATGCACAAATTGAGGGTCTTCCTTCAAAAAAGTTATTTTAGTTGTGTTTTTTTTTCTTCTTGTCATTGAAGTGTTCATATATAGTTTCAGTTTAAAGTATTAAAAATTAGGTGGCAATATATTTTCCGTTTCTCAGACTATTGCCCATCTTGTAACCTTTGATGGGCCTTGGTGGATGCTTTAAAGAATTAATTGGTCTGACTTTACTACAGAGCTGTATTCCTGTAGCTGAGCCTGTTTGTGCAACAGTTCCTCCCCCCGGCATTCTTTCTAGATTCTCTTAAGTCCATTAGAAAAGTAGGCAGATATCCTTTCTTAACAACATTTCTACTTGCATGGAAAAATTGAAAGCTTGTGAACCTTTCTCCTAGTCCCAGACAAAGATATCCTATCACATCCTTAATGATTCCATCTTTATTGTAATGAATTTACAGGACTTCCTGGTTCTTTAATTGAATTCCAGAAACAAGCCTTTATACTCAAATGACAGGGAGTCATAATACTGCTATGGAAATGGTTTTTCACTATTATTAAAATGCAAGGATGTTTTCAATGTATCACAAAGTAAATTCTTCTTTGTTAACATGAATAGAAACAGAAATTGTCCGCTTTTCATGTTATTAAAGGATTTGAAGCAAAGGATATTAATTATTTTCAGAACATCCTTTCAAAATGGTCCTTTCACTATTTCAGCAGTTATCCTAAGATGATAAATTCTAGCCTGAAAAAAATTAAATTCTTCATACAAGAACAATTTATTCACCATCCTAAACAAAAGTAAAACTGTTTCTATTCCTCTGCCACCTTACCACTGTTCTTCCTTTCCCATTGCCCAATTTTTTTTTACTACTTTTGTTCCAAAGTAACCTCTGCTGTCCCAAAATGTGGAATCTTACTAAACAGTAATCATCATTTTAAGGACTGGCTGAAGTTCACAGTAGATAAGTTTATACATCTCATATTTGAGCAAAAGGAAATTTGGGGTGTTAAGTTCAGGCATGAACTTTGGCAAAGGCAAAATAAGCAACAGCTTACATTAGCATGGCTCTGGGCAACAGTACGTTCCCATTGACTCCTCTGCCTAATATGTTTGTGTCCAATTGCCTAATTATATTTGTGTCTGCTAGAGAGCAAGATTTGTTACTCCAAACTCCAAAGTTTAACTTCGCAGAGTTTAACTTAACAGAGTTTAACAAACTCCAAAGCTGTAACTCCCAGGTTAGCATACATGGAGTGCGGGCTACTATGGAAGTGATTTCTACAGTGCTCCTCTCAATGCTCCCCTTCCTCAGCACTCCATCAGCTGCAAGAACAGCAATCCTGGCTTTGCAGAGATCTTGTTCCATCAGCCAGGTCCCATACCACATAATTCTGGTGACAAAACTTCTGTTGTTAACAAACCTACGGCCACCTTTGACTAAATATTTCAGGTGACTCAACTTTGAGACATTCTTTGGATCTCCTTCCAAACATATCAACCACAGGAACATCACACAGCCTTACATCCTCTCCTATCAAGCCCTACAGAGGCAAACCAGACTATTTTAGGATGAAGTGGTTCCCCACTGAAGTCAGTACCTGTAGCTTTCCAATAACGTTTGAATGCTCTTTTGGTGGTATCTTTACTGAAGCTCAGATCCTGGACTCCCTAAAATAAAACATGTTAACAGCTTAAGGCAATTACCTTGCCGTACACACAAGGAAATGTTTGTAATACAATGGTTTCAACCTCTCATAGTGCAAAATTTTCCATTTTTCAAAAAGAATACTTAGGAGATATTACCAGAGCATTTTAAGTATGACAAACAATGAGACCATGAGATATATTTGATACGTTTTCTAAAAGACTAGAATACTTAAGTAGCAACAAACAACTTGGTGATTCTGGCACAAGTTACATTTACCTTCTACTTACAAAAAGACCAATTCCAGTCATTTCTGTTTCTGCAGCCAAAATTCATGCTGCTACTACTACAAGGAATTCTCTCTTTCTTGTTTCCTAATAAGAAACTTTCAAAGCCACCTGTTGTATGCTACTAATGCTGATAATGTAACACCCTAAAGAGAAAATGTATTCCCTATTCCAAAGATGCTTTTCTTTGTCTTCTTTGTCTTGATCCAGAAAATTAGTATGTGTCTAACTTCAAAGATAACAGTCATTACGTTCATTTCCATGGCATTCCTTACATGCTTAGGAACTTGCTAGTGTGCACTGCTCAAGGAGAGCAGCACACTAAAAATAGAGCAACAGTGCATTCCTGACCTGAAATTACTTACTTTGTATGGAGATTTGAATTTCTAATTAGTTAGTTAAAATGTCATGGCAAAAAGCACACTGTAGGAGAGGAGATTCAGTGGATAACCTGAAGTACCACCTGGATGTGACAGACTGCAGTGTGATTCCAGAATGAGGTCCTGCTGTTTTGCAACTGTCACGTGTGGTAGAATTACAGGCACAGCATACCCTACCCAGGAGAGTCCAGCCTCTGTCCTTTGCGTGGCACCTTGCCAATCATGATTTGGAAAGCTGTGGTTTACTTGCAGTAACGCTGCCTCCGTGATCACTTGGTTTATTTTACTAATTGCCCTCCCCTTTGGGAGTGATTTCTTAACATCCCATGAAAACTTTCTTCCTCCTTTAGCTTCAGGCCATACATCTTGCCCTAGAATCAACACAAGCATTTGCAAAAGCAAACACGGAACAAAAATCCCAGACTGGTCTTATTACATTATTTTTCAGTTTGTATTCTGTACAATAGATAGCAGCACTTTGTTGGTACAACACAGAAAGCCTCATTTGGAAGGGCCGTAGGCAACCACGGCTCTGACTGTCTTTAAAACATCATCAGCTGTTCCAAGGGGGAAAAAAATGCAGCATATGAATAATATTCATGTCCAAGAGCATGCTGCATATCTGACTGTTATCCAGGATAAAACTGATTTATCTATATGAAAACATTTAACTGGCCAGCTGCCAAAAAGTTTTTATTACAATACCTGTAGTCTTCCTCCTTGCTGCTGTTGACAACAGCAAAATGCCTGTTCTCAGTTCTTAATACAAAGCTATCACTCCTGATATTCTGGAATTCTAAACAAGTCACTTTTAAGGTTTTACAGACTACAGAAAACCAATTTTGAATCAAAGCCATTGATGCAATAGTAGACGCAAATTTGTTTATTTGGCTAGTCTATGATACCTTTGTTTTCCCAGGACAGAATAATGTGAGCAGAGTACAGCCTTAATCTGGATAAAGAAATATGAAACCATTGCAAATACAGGAAAATCTCTAAATAAAAGCACAGCTTACAGATGAATGGGTATATTAAAATCTAGAGTAAATTTATCCAAATTTATCTTAGTAAGCTTTGTCACAAATTCCACTGTATTAAAAAACCAAAAAGCACTGATAGTGAAATAAACAAAAATTATTTAAAATAATAAAGACCCTATGACATTTTCCATTCCATATTCCTATGGGCAATATCCTGCAAAATATTATTTCCAAAACTTTAGCTAACATCTGCATCTAGTACGGAGAATTAGAAATTGGAAGAATTAGGACAGCTAGAAATTATTTCTCACCATAGGAACATATTAAAATGCAGATATCAGTTAAGGTAGATCTGTCACGTACAATACGAGTGATTTAACATGTTAAGGAAAATGCAAATGGAGCTTCAAAAAGCAATTACACCTTCAGTCACTTCTTATGTGTGAAATACAGTCTATGACAAAGACCTTCTACAAACAGATGCATTTTGAGAAGATGACATACTGGAGGAAATAAAGTGCAGTAGGACAAACAGCTTGAAATACAATTGACCCAGGCTTAGTACCTTTCTTAACAGAACTCAACGTGTTCAGAGATTAAATGATCCAACAATCCAGGTGTGTCTGCTTTTACCTGCATGTGCAACGTAAAAATTCTAATAATCTGGGACTACTCAGATCATTGGTTTAAGTTATTATTTTACACGCATTTCTCAGAAAGGCTGTTCTACCCACAGTAAATGAGGCTGGAAATACCAAACATAAATCATGACACCCGCATGGGTATTGGGAACGGTCAGATAAAACAGCCATAATAAAATCCAATAAGCCATACCCTACTACAGAAAACACACAGGGAAAATGGCACAGGAGAGTTCTCTTCTCACTGAGCAGGCTGACTCTGGTGCCACCCTCTGCCTACCTGCCCAACTCTTCCAGGGCTGAGAGGTTTCACGACACCTTAAATTCCAGGCAACAAAACCATTTGTGTTGCTATCAAAACAATTCTGGTGGTATAAAAATGGATAGGCACTTACAATTCACAGCAGGCAGTTAATTTCAGTAATTCTCTTCAGCAAATGTCCTGTGTCAATCACTGACTGTGTGAACTCTCTGCAAGAGCAGAAGTCTAGAACTAGTAAAAAACTCACAAATCCAGTAACTTTCCATAAGAGTCTGAGCACAATCAGCTCCAAAGTATTCTTTCACTGGGAACTCAAAAGTGAGAAATTCTCCAAATCAGTGGAAGCCTTCAGAATCTGGCTTTAATCTCTGCATCTGTTTCAAAAATAAAGGTAGCTTTATATGTCTCTCATTAAGTTGCTGTGAGGCTTCCTAAGTGCCTGCATGCAAATAGTGTTTTTTTAAGAAGATAGGAAAAAGAAAAAATATTTTATTAAAAAAAGGAAGTTCTTTAACCATTGTGTATTAAAGTAGAAAATAAAGATACTCTTTCTTCTTCTTCCCCTTTTTTTCCTTACCCAAAACACAAACAAACTACCCAGTGATCTGAAGCTAATGAAAAACAAAATTTGACTCTAAAAACACCAGAAAGATTGAGAGCTAATTCTTATTTATTTTCCTCCAAGAACAACTCCATAAACTCTTAGCTTTTATCACACTAAATAAGACCAGATATACAACAGTGTAAAAGAAACCACAACATGAACCATATGTCCTGTTCGTATTAATGTTATTTACATTTCCTAAATCAAGAGCACTCCTAAAGCCCACATTCTATTGCACTACCTAGCACATACACCAGCTACATGTGTACCATGTAAATTTATCTAGTCAGACTCATTGCACATACGTGGTTCTTTGAACATGGAAGCCTTTTAACTTGGCAGCCAAAGCATTCTTGCCTCTTCTCCTGTCCCTCCCAGTAAACAGTAACACTGCTCATCTTTACCCAAAAACGGCCAGTGGTCTCATTTCTCACAGGCCGTGTTCCACAAGAAATTTACTCACTGATCCCTCAGCAGAATGTAGTTTTGCTTTGTTCTGAAGAGTGAACTCTAAGAACTCTGCACGCAATCTGGTCATGTCTCTGCTATTACAGCTTTTTAACTGATGTTAGACATAATTTTAATTTAAGGTGTAACACCTGCTCGGTTTCGGGTGCCTTTTGGAGTGGAGGTTGGAAGGCGGAATAATCACAGTTAATGTTTCATACTCCAATCCTGAACAGCAGGTGTTCAGATGAAAGCTCCGAGATATCAATTTGAAATTAACTCCAAACATTTTCCACTGCTGACAGTGCAACAGTTGCTGATCATTTTAATAGTATTGGCAAATCTTCCCATGTCAATAACCACTTATCTTCAACATAAGTGGGGTTATTTGCTTCAGCTTAGATCCTGAACTCTCTGAACTGCTGATTAATGACAGTTCTTATCTATGACAAGGGACTGAGCAGTCTGTGATTGAGTTTCAGTTCAGCAGGCCATTTGACACGCCAAAATTACTTTAAGCAGAAGTGGAAGGTCAGTTCTGCTTCACATCCCAGACGTTTTCCGTACACAATGACATCACGTGTTGAAACACCACCAAAGTTGCTTCCACCCATAAAACAGGAGTATTCCTTCAGGACATGTGGAGAGCCTCAGGACCTTGTATTGTGTCAAGGTTGTACTGCTCAGCAAACAAACAAAAAGTTCCTTCGGCTGAGCTAAATGTTTTCCTATGCTTGCTAATATGGGTTTCTGGGATGCAAATTTATCTTCAAACCACAACAGAACACAAAGCCCAGCATGCTCTGAACTCTGACTTGGAGATTTCCAATCCTTTCATGCGTTACCCTTTGCAAAAAGTTATCAGTATGAGCTGTATCTATTTTGTTCTCAGAACAGTGCAATGAAGTCCAAAGTAGGTGTGCATGCTGCTGAAATGCAGAAATATTGCTGATGAGTAAAACAATC
The DNA here is from genome assembly GCA_013397755.1 of Cnemophilus loriae. Classification (NCBI taxonomy): domain Eukaryota; kingdom Metazoa; phylum Chordata; class Aves; order Passeriformes; family Corvidae; genus Cnemophilus; species Cnemophilus loriae. Next base: position 4,689,733 of record VZTF01003561.1, on the reverse strand, counting down.
AGTAGAGCCGTCAAGCATCCAACTTGTAACTCTGTTACTGTCACCTGGTTCAGCTTCATTCACAGACTCAAAAGGAATTAGTCTCTAACAGAGCAGTTACATTTGCACCCTTCCTACACTAATTAGGAATATTAGAATTCATTGATCAAACTATTAATACATGGCTAAAGACCCATCACAAATGTAACAGTTTGAATTGCTTGCAAGCTGTATTTTGTACGTCCAAGTACAGGTCATGCTTGGGAAGTTATGGAAGGCCTCCTGCCCTTGGCAGAGATGTACAAGAAGTGGTGCAACCTGCTGTTTCCTCTCTTTAATGACCCAAACCAGCACCGCTCTGCAGACTTTATAACGGGACACAGTCTGGAAGTCACCATCTTACCAGTGGTGTTAACAACAGCAGTAATACAGGCAGCAAACAGCAGTCTCTGCTAAAAACCAACAGAGCTTGCCTTATTTATCACCCTAGCACTCCATCTATCAACTGCCTTCACTGAGAGTAACCACCAGCCACGTCACAAAATACGACACAAAGTCTTGCAAAAATTTTACAGAAGAGCCTGAAATGAAGGTCTAACCTTCTCATGGCGAAAAAGGACCTAATTTATGTCCAGAAGCTAAATTAAAAATTATTCAGATATTTTGGTCTTGTTTATCTTTTATAATCATTTAAGCCTATTCTTATTTCATTTTTATTTGGTCTTAAGACACTAAATTCAGAAACAATTACACCACACACAATAACAATTTTTTCCATTACTTCCACATTTGGTTTCATTGACTTCTGTCTCTGGAGCCAAGAAACAAACAAACACATATGACAGCAGGTGTAAATACATAAAACCCAGGTGTATGTCTAACTACTTCATCTTCTGCTCATTATTAAACCTTGCAGAGGCAAACAGTGCTTGGATGCACTGCACTGAGCATAATAATCAGCATTGGGCCAAGAGGTCAGGTCTCACTCAGCGGCATTTCACAACATTTGAACGTTACACCCATGACAAGAATATGAATGAGTTCTGTGCAACAAACACACACTTTCAGAGGGACAGGCAAAACACATCGCTGTCACCTGTGCTGTCAGTCACTGCCTCAAAGCAGCAGGTCTCTTGACAGATGCCAAAAAGGGGGTGAAAAAGTGCAAAGGAAAAAAGAGACACAAAGCAGGAATTTCAGACTGCCCAGTTTTAACATGTTTACCTTTACAACTGCTAAAGATAAAATCACTGCTGTGGACTGTTCTCATAAAGATATGTTTCTCCAACAGCAATGGTGACTGCCTTGGGAGTTCCCAGCAGCAGCCAGCAGCAGCTCACTTCTACCCTAATCAACAGGGGTTTAATTCTTGAGAGGTACAAAGAGAAAACCCATAAAATTACCAGCCCTGTTGCTCACACGAAGCAACAACAAACTCTCTTCAATTGCTGGCAACAGCTGCCATTCCTCTGGAGGGATTGTAAACCACCAGAGTGAGGAATTACTGCATGGAAGACAAACAGAGGCTGACTGAAGATGCCACAGGAAGACAGAGGAGACAAAGGGAATCATCCATCTGAAATGCTTGGAGAAAAAGGCTTTGTGGGGAAGCACAAAATTCAGACAGGGGATGGTATCTTTCTCCAAAAATTTCAGTCCTTAATTCCATTCCTGAACTTGCTTACTGCCTCACAATTCAATGCATTCCTTCATTCAAGTATATTTTTTTTCCTCTGCATCTCATTTTTTTTTCTCTTTCTTGTTTTTTTTTACTACGCCTTTTACAATTTCCCTTTTTTTGCCTTTTCTACCCATACTGCCTACCCCTTTTCTAGTCTGTCTGATTTCCTAGTGATGGGCCCCATGCTAAGTTACCCTGGAAACAGAGATTTGGAACTTTAAATTACATGATAACTCTACCTGGAATTCCTAAGCCGCGTAAGTCTGTGAACGCCATACAAAATTTGAGGCACAACTTCAGCAGGCAAATAAAACCAAAAGCACACATAAAAAAGTAAGTTTTCATACCTTGGTGAAACCAGCAAATGGTCAAGTCATTCCAGTTTACAATTAGGGCATCTAAACCTGAAACAGCTCCACATAACTATTTTCATAAACACCAAGACCAGGCTGTTCGTGTTTGTTTAATTATGACAATGATTAAGGTAAGCGTCTGTGATCCTCCAAGCTTAATAATGAAAAACAGCCTCTTAAAATTTAATCCAGTGGAACAGCCAGAGGCCAGAAAACATGGACAAGCTCTCTCTGTGTAGAAGCAAACGGTACTCCTTGGGAAACTGTGGCTTTACACAGCTGTTCTTTCTTAGATTTGTGAGGAAATTTATAAGAATACAATCATACAACCCCCTGAATTCAGAATAGCCACATTAACAGCTTTTCATGCTGCCAGGATAAACTTCATTAAACTCTCCTAACACACAGCAGATTAAGCACAATTGATCACATACAGAGTCAGATGGAGATGCAAAATTAGCTGGTTGGGAGATGCAGGGACATTTAAAGGCAGCTGAGATTTTTCATTCCATTTTCTTACTAAAGAGCAACAGTGACTCAGTTTTACTTCTCAGATAAAAGAAAAAAAAAATGCAGGTGCAAAATCAATTAAGACCTGCTAACATTCTACATTCATTTGAGAAATTACCATACACCAAACAACCTGATAACAGTCCCATTTTGATCTGGAACACACAGGATTTTAAAACACATGACATGTGACAGCCGTCAGCCTTCCAAGTCCTATAGCAACTGATCTATTCCTCAGTTGCCTCCCATTAGAGAGTTCATTTCTACATCTCCAACTGCCCCAAAAGGAAAGTAAGATGTTTCTGGAGGCCTTAGTGTCTATATTCTCCGCCTTTGTCTAAGATAGACCTAGGAGACAGGGAACAGAACAGTGCAGATTTCAGCTTCCCACCAGACTCCTAATGCTGCAGGAATAAGCGTGGTCCGCCTCTGCCATTCCCTCTTCAGTCCTCAAGTTTCCAGTTTAGGATGAAGGAAGATCAGGCCAAGATAAAGACAAGGCACAAGATAAACCGGGTCACATAAAGGAGGTGAAACAGAACACGGTGCTGATGGAACAAGGCCACGTGGATTCATGCCTTATAAACCAAAAAAAGGGATACTGAGAGGGTTGAGACTCAGGAAAGGCATTGTAAACAGGAAACATTTTAGATACTAGCAAAGAGGTTTTCCTCTTTCAATACAGACACAGTCAAATTATGTCCCTGCAGCTTATACTCAAAGAACAAAATGGAAACAAAAAGCATCAATTATTCTCTGCCTGTTCAATCTCTTCTTTAGAAACCTTTGATTTGAAATTTAAAATAGTTCACACTAGTGATAAGGTAGATTTAAAAGCAAAATATTTCCTATTGTTGGAAACTGCCTAACAGTAATTAACCCTGGAGAACAGTAAAGCAGAAAGATGCTGTTGACTGTTCATGGAAACAAACACCAATTTTCTTTTTTAACACTCCATCACATGTGAGCTCCTATAAAGGTCCCTCTCGACCTGCCTCAGTCCCTCTTAAAATTTCCCATCAAGTATGGTATCAAAGGAGTAGCCCTCACATCACCCCACTGTCCATCATCCTGTAATCCTCATGCTCACTCTGATGTTACCTGCACACGCAGGAGCAATAACCTCCAAACGTCTGCTGAACAACTTCAGCTCATTCTTTAAAACAGCAGTTTTCCTGGATGTATATAAAGAAAAGGAAGAAAGACCACAAAACCATGGTAAATGCCATCACTTCCACATTTTTTTTCTTTTCTTTTGAGCAGAAGCCAGGAAGACTGGTCAGATTTTCATCCAGGCCAGATGATTTCTCCAGAGCTCTCAAAATATGATTACTGCAACTCCACCAGGCATGGGGAAAGGCCATACAAAGTTGACAGGGCCCATGGAGAGTCACAGAAGTGCAGATGTAAAAGGGTGATGCCCAGCACTGAAAGCAGTAATGAATTACTGCTAATTTGTGCTCTAATAATTCTTCACACAGGTAATGGTGAGCTTATTATTTTTTAACAGGTATGATTATTTGGTTACTCATGGGTAAAACAGATGCTATCTGAGCTAAAGTCAGGGATGCTTCTGGACAAAACCAGGGAGGAGGTACCAAAGCACTGTTCAATTTAGCAACTGTTGCCATGGAAATATCTTTTTTACTGACTGCTGATGATTATCTCATGTTTGAAATGTGATTTATGCACATTCTATGCGAGAGCAGAGAAGCATATTTATAAATGAGCAAGCCATGGTTATTCCAAGATTAAAATGCAGTGTCCTCCGTGTACTTTTCAGAAATACATAATTTGGCAAAACAGATTATTAATCATGAAAATATATTGGTCTTCTACAGTATATAACCCAATTACCAGAGTAAAGCAGAAGCCCTTTCCAGATCCGAAATTAACAGGAACAGGAAACGTAATGCAATTCCCATTTTCTTATGCTTATCTTCTCACAGGAAAGGACAGGGAGAGAGCCAGAGAGACTATCTGGTGCAGCAGCTGCTATTGTTATGAATTTACAAATGCACAGGCTGCATGAAGATATATTCAGCTTCCTGCTGCAGGACTTTTTGTCAGTTTTCTTCATATTGGCCTTTGTGTCTAAAACTAGTTTTTAGAATCAACGTTTCTCCACAAGCTTAAACACATTTTTTTAACCTGCTTTGTCCTGATATTTGCCTGCTGATCATCTCTCGTTCCACACACTTTTTTCTATTTCAGCTACATCAAATAGACATTCTATGGGGATGATTCACTTATTTTTGTGTGTATGTAAAGCAAGCTGAGAGATGCCAAAAAATACCTCCATTACTTCTGACAACCTCTTGAACTGTCCAGAAGTGAGGATTTCTTTACCACTTGCAAAAAAAGACAGTGAATGACGCTAGCAAGGAGGATCCAAATGGATGGTGGTGACCAAAGCAGCTTCAAATGTAGGAAAAAAAAAAAAAATGTTTCTAGCTGCAGACTGACAGAACAAAACACCTGGTCCTGTGAGGAAGTCCCAGCAGTCCCAGCAACAGCTAACTAGACAAAAATTAGAGGTATTGAAAGTCCCTGCTTTAAGGTGCAAAAAGCAAAATATAATTGCAGAGCCTCAGTGAACTCAGGGATCTCATATTAACCAGCCTGGACAAAAGTATTTTCAAGGTAAGGAAAGGAAGAACTGGACCAGTGAAAGGAAACACAGGACAACAGGTCACACAAATTGAAAGGACTCCGCAATTGCACAAAGCCACACAAAATAGGATCGGTACTTGAAGTACCAGCAAAAAAGCAGAAAATTCAGTGCCTCTTCTCCCATGCAAATAGCCAAAAATTAGTCATTCAAGACCTGCAAATGGTTTGCTGAAGTCAGATGTGATCAAGCTGGTTTTGTGTATAAGACCTCATGGATGAAGAACGAAAAATCTTTGCATGAAAATACCCAAACTGCAGACATGCTGCACCAAGGCAATGCAAGTTATTAGTCAGGCTCCTTGTGCGTATTAGGTCTCATTTCTGAGCCATACTGGGAAAGGAACCCTGCTAGTTCAGTGGAAGACTGGAGTTCAACTGTACTTTGCTCAGTGTGAATGCAATATACCCACACATTTCAACTTTAATACTGCAGCTGAAGTTCATCTACTACTCTGCATTTGAAAAAGGTACTTAAAAAACCACCTGAATTTTAGTTCTGTAACATGCGGAGATCAGAGAACAGCTGGTAGTGAAATTCTCCATTTCAAGAACAAGGCCACTCTGCAGTTCTCCACCTCTATTTTGATATTAACTGGATAAATATATAAAGTTACAGCTAGCATGCATTATAATCTTATCATAAGCAGAGACACAACACCAGAAAATAGCTGATTACACAATACCCAGGAATTTGATGAAGTACAAGAGTTCTTGAATAAGACCAATTAATATATAAATTGTTGAGTGACAACCATCACACGTGGGTGCAGAAATAGGTTCTTTGCAATGACAGAGCTGGTAAATGGAGGGACTCACAGCTGAAGCCCACTCTGCATGAGCATGGCCAAATTTAAGAGAGATATAGCAAGAATAGGATCCACCTCTACTTCAGACGTCTTAGCAAGGCTATAGAGAGACAGCATCCCTCAGTTCCCATAGTAGACATTCAGTACAGCCACACTGCTAAAAACATACTTAGTCATCCGTACAGATACTGACAGATCAGATAATCAACTGTCTGAAGCACATACTTTGAAGGAGCGGGGGAGAAGAAGGGGAAAAAAAATTGGTTTTGCATTCTACTTGTTTCTGGGAATTAAATTAAATAAGCTGACAAAGTATTTTTGCTAATGAACACAAAAAAACCTGAAGGTGTTGCCAGCACGTAATAGCTAATGACAGCATAAGAGCATCAGTTCAGGCAGAGACTGAAGCCAGAGACAGCAAAGGCCCAAGTAGAAAATTTTAAGGTCAGTTCAGGTAAAATTCAGTTCGTAGTGAAAGAAGACAAATGCATGAGACACCCACTCTTAACTGACAGAACCCAGCCAACGAATTCAAAGTCCCTTCTCAACCCAAAATTGTAAAGACTGTTTCAGAAGATCCAGTTGCAGAGTATGCCAGATGAAACCTATCTTGCCCACTGAAGCAGCTGCTACGTGGCAGCAGATCAGAAACCAGGAACAGCAGGACAAACACCCCTGGGAGTATTTGAGCCAAGTCACCTGCTCTGGTCAAGACTGTGCCCACACATGATGACCAGTGGTGCCCAGCACTGCAGTCACAGCAGACTGAGCCATCAGCAGAGCATCAGGGCAGCACGAACGGGAAGCACCTAACGCTGCACTGTGTGACACATCTACAGCACACATTTATTTATCCTTAAAGAACAGCAGCCACAACCACTGACATTTGCACCAGCGATTAGAACTGCCACCACCATCTTTAGAGAGGCACTTTATACAAGACATGTCAGTAAACAAATTAACAAGTGGGAATGAGTTATGCATCCTCGCTTGACAGAGTGACACGTGTGACAGCTTCACTCAGGCTCTGCATGAAGAAACAGGCTCAGAGAGTAATAAAGATTGAGCTTTGACCAGTTAAGTGTTAATAATATCTGACACACATGGATGAGGATTAATCAGGGAGTTGTCAGGACTGTTATAATAATAGCTGCTTGAAATGCTGTTCAGTGGGAGGGATTCTAAAAATGAGAATACATTCACTTAATATATTGCAGTGCTTGCTTTAAAATTAATCATGAATAATCATTAGAAGGCTTCTGGTTGGAGAGAGGGAGTATTTCACATGACCCAGATGCTGGCTGTACATCTCCACAGATGGGATTATAGCTGTCTGGTACCTAATAATGAGAGCTCTGTTTCAGCCTCATGCCTTTTATTTCACTATTGGTCTAACTGCAGTGGCAGTGAGAAAGTTCACCAGCTTTAGCCAACAAACATGTTGATATTTCTGGGGTTGAATAAAACTACGATGTACATACAACTGTGCCTGTGGGAGGTTGTCAAAGATGTACACCGGAGACAAAACAGATTTCTGCCTGTGGAAACTTTTTTCTGCTGTGTTGCAATTCTGTTTCCTGCATTCAAACATAATGCAGTAGTGTTCTTAGTGCTGCGCTTAATTTTAAGTACCTGGATAGTCTGATTAACTGTTCAACTGCATAAAGCTGGGTTTGTCAGGATGATTCAGTTGCTTAAAATTAAGTTATGCATACAATTATCCTGGTAAAGAGCTCTCTCATTTTCAGTCCTGTGGGTAGTACTGCATCCAGAAATGCTGTTGATAGTAACAATAATGCATCCAAAAATGACAGAATGCAGCTGAATACTTCTTTTCATAACAAAACTTCAGTAGTCAATGAATGCTGTTACATCTCAAATCAAGATTAAACAAAACTAACTGCAGGCTAATAATGCAGAGGACTATTCCAGATTTTTATTTTCTTTCACTTTGACTCTGGTACCCTGATTACATTGCTTATTTGATTCCTTATAAGACCTCCTAGAGACAGACTAGATTTATTTCTAGTCTACTACTAACACCAACAATACAGCAAGAAGATTATATTCTTTCCTATTTGAAAAAAATCTTCCTTATGATAGTTGTTCACTCCTAAAAACGAACTGAGAGACAGCACTATTTAAATTTCTTTCTCCTTCTGTTGCAGTCAGCTGCCAACTGACTCATTGCCCCTTTAATCTGTGGGTAAGTATCAATATTCATGAATGCAACTTCTATTTAATAATTAATTTAAGGACAAATACTGCTTAGATATGGTAAGTACTTGAACTTCTAATATGCACCAAGGTTAAATACTTGTCAGAAATACCTTATGTTCTCACATCTCAATTATCTCTCAGGAAATGCAAAGAAAAAGATTTTTCAGTCATGTCAAAATGTTTTGCCTATAAATTTGTAATACTGAATTTACAATAGACAGACTTCTATATGCTATACAGTAATGTATATGCATTGTTATATACAGCATATGTTATATGGCCTTTTCAACCACAGGGATGTAAGCTGTTGGTCAATGTAAATGGCATTAATTTCTGTATTTGTGAACTTTACACATGCTAACATAGGTACAGTGATGATATCTCTGAAAAATATCAGTAAGCAACACCAGAGTGTAATTTAAGTTAGAAGCCAACAGCTTCTACAGTCTTTGGCCACACTGAAATTCTTCATCTCCCCGAGAGGTGGGCTTTTAATTTCCGAGTGGCTTCATCACTGTTTATCATGGTTTGCTTCTATTTTTTTCTTTTTTTTTTTTTTTTTTTCTGAAGGAAGGAAGGTTTTCTATTCCTAGCCTGCTGTGGTATGCCTTCCATTGAGGGATCTGTAATTATTTAGTCTGCATTTCCTGCTGTGGTGCAGGTGAGGATGTATTTCTGGAAGTGGCAGCAAAGTCAGCTTTAATTCGGTCTAATTTTACTCTACTAGGTTTTTTTATTCATTAAACACATCTTGACTATGTCCCACCTATCTACTTCGCAAAAGAAAGGAAAGTTTTCCCTCTGTGAACATGCAACTGACCTTAGACTGCTTCCTTTCTCTGTTTCCACACATTATTGAGAGGTTACGTACAAAGTCTTTGCTTGGAAATACTGGACAAACTTCAAAGAACTGAGGGAACACATGGGGTCCTTCAAATCCAGCTTGGGATGGGCATTTTGTCAAGGGATGGATCAAAGCCCTGTGGCCAAGCCAAGATTCAGGGTCTCCCTGTTGGAACAAGTGAGCTGTGAAATAACAGATTGACCACGGTGCTTTGCCCAGAGGATGCTCATGGACTGCTTTTGTGGTCACCCACACCAGGACGTGTTCCTTGGCTCCTCATCTCCACAGCAGCAGAGAGCACAGAAGTCTCCCCCCTTGCCCAGCGTGATGCACCACGGACTTGTCTTTTCCACCAAAATCTCAGACCCACATTTTCTGCCACAATGCATGTTATTTACACAGTTTTTCATCTACATTAAGCATTGTTAAGCTCATTTTTTGTTACTAAGCCCAATACTCAAGGATCTACCCTGATACCTGCACTTTAACACTGAGGTTCAGAGAGGTGGAAGAGTATCCAGGAGGTGCCCTTTGCAGGATTTGTCACTTCAGACTAAATCACTTACCGTCAATTATGTTTACCCAACTATAAAATAGGGGCAATAATACTTATTTTTCAAAGATGATAGGAGGCTTATTAATGCTTGTTTAAGTGCTTTGTTATGCTTGAATGGAAAAGGAAATTATTATTGTAATTTTAAGTGAAGCTTAATTATAAAACTGTTAACATAAGCATATTAGAAAAATGAATTTTGAATTACAAGCCAGCAATTGCTCACTCTTAAAACAGTGTGAGATGATTTTATATGCATCTTGCTGTCACTAATCCCCTCTTCTCTAAATCCTACATTTGTTTTCCATATTACAGCTAAGAAGAGGCAACATGCAAATTAAATTTACTGTCAAGTCAATCAAGAAACAATACCTAGTAACATATTTGGTGATCTGCCATCACTTGAAGCCTGATTAAAAAAATAAAAATAGCCTCCATACAAACCCATTCTGTTTGCTATATACCAAAATAAGCTACATATATGATTGTCACTGGTACAATCTCTAACCTGGAAAACAGGCTAAATTACATCTCCTTCAAAGACTGGCTGAGAGTTGGGCATTTTCGTCCTGGAGAAGCGAAGGTTCCCTGGAGCCTTCTGCACCTAAAGGGGCTACGAGAAAGTTGGAGCCTTTTGGACCTGGAGTTTACAACTTTTTTACATGGGTGGATAGTGATAGAACAAGGAGCCTAAATTGCCTTAAACTGAAGAAGGTAGGTTTAGATTAGATATCAGGAACAAATTCTTTATTATGAGGGTGAGGCACTGGCACAGGCTGCCCACAGAATTTGTGGATGCCCCATCCCTGGAAGTGCCAGGCTGAACAGGGCCCTTGAGCAACCTGGTCTTGTGGGAAGTGTCCCTGCCCATGGCAGGGGGGCTTGGAACTGGATAATCTTTAAGGTCCCTTCCAACCCAAACCATTCTGTAATTTTGTAAGATCAAGTCATCAGGTTACCAAGATAGCTTAAAATTTGCAACAAGATTCTCTCTCAAATTTGCAAATCCTAGACAGCACACTTCTTCCTTTTATCAACAATGCAAAATCCTTTAAGTGGCTTGCTTAGAAGACAACTCAGGACTTACAAAAGTACGTAACACTGAAGATTATACAGCTATTGTACAGAAAGAATTGAGCAAAATAATTTGCTTTTACCTGCCATAATGTATTTGTCAAAACAAGTATCACGTCAAATCATCACTCCCAAATCTTCTGCAAATGTGCTCTATGACCTTAAGCTCTGACACTTACACAATGTATACAAATAAAGGCAGAACTCCAGGATCATTTCCAGACAATAAAAAGAAAGAAAACAATCTCACTCCATTTCCTCCAACCCTGTCACCAACTTGTACTTCAGAGGCTCACCAGAAGAGGTAAATAAACATAAAATCTGTTTAGATAAGGCAGTGCTCATAAAGTTTTCAAAAAGAGGATAAGTACTTGATGCTAAAACAAAGTGCCTTTAAAAAAGCTCCTCTAGAGCTGGGGGCTCGTGCTACTCCCTGCCCAGAATTGCTGTGTCTAGGAAGGCAATGGTGGTTTTCTGTGGTTATAAAAACAAAAAAAAAGACACTTCATGCTGGGGAGGGGTGTGGGTACGTGCTGTGTGAAGCACCAACAACAAAAAACGAAACGAGACAACAAAAAATCCCCAACAAAACAGAAACAACCCCAAAATAAATATCCAGCAAAAGCCAAGACTTGAGATGAAGAGAGGCATCCAATATTGTTCAGTGTTGTCCAGTATTAACCCAAACCAAATGTCTGTACCAACAAACAGGATTTGAGCAGAACCGAAGGAGACATTAATTCTTCACTGATCACCAACAGGACTATTCAATCTAAACTAAACTTTGTAAGGCTGAAAAACAAGGCTTAAAGGAAACAACTCTCCAGACTTTCAACAGGAGTTGAAAACTGTCAGTAAGAAAACTGTCAGTAAAATCAAGAGATTTCAGTCAGCTGTGGCCATCACGTGTGCTTGGACCTTGCCCTGGAAGGAGGAGTGCCATCACTATTCCCTCCCCACTGCAGCACTCTCGGAGCTTCACCTCACATGCCACTCCCAACAGCCCTCCCCAAGCACAAGATGAGAGAGGGAAAATGAAGAACTGGGAGAGTAAATACACCCAAAACTATTTGATAGAACAGACTGTTTGATGCCTTCTAGACAAAGGGAAAATAAGAACATTTGCAACAGTAAAGCCTCAGTACTGACAGGCCTCTGATGTACCAGTGAACACGAACAATGTCACAGAGCTACAGCAGACTGCTGCTACTGAAGCGACCGGGAAACCTCGCAGTTAAGGACCAGCATGTGCCTGGTTCTCTCTGTACCTGTGGCTTGCTTCCTCCCCTTGATAATATTTCAGCCACAATTACTTCAGAAAGCCACATGGTTTCCTACTGGGTTGCTGGTTCCTCTCTCCTGCATGCAGCCGTGGTGTCCTTATAACAACTTCCCATCTTCCAGACAACTGACTTGAAGGCAAAGGTTTTGCCAGTTTGGAATTACCACCAGTGTCAGACATTTACTCATATTTTCCTACTCCTAACTTTATTAACAGATTGAAGTCCTAAATTGGATGGATAATTCAAATGCTGGTAACTAATTGCACTTGCTCCCTCAGCAGATTTTTCCCGTGGCACTTGCTTGTCCTACCAACCGACTCCAATGACAAAGGCTTAATGTCATATTAGCAGCAGGCTTTTTCTGCCCTCTTATGCAAACACCCTTTGCACTGTCCTCCATGATTCTAGGCTGCAGGTTCTGCAAGCATAGCACACTTGTCAACTAGGCTTATCGAATGTTTAACAAACCCTCACTGACTATGGGAAAGTCTCCTGCAAAAAAAATTGCAGGATGTCACGTACAGCATCCAAACCTGGGCTCCAAGAACAACTGTGTCAAAGTTGCTGTCCTCCGTGTTTTCCCCACACCATCTTCCCTTTCTCTTCTCCTTGTTTTTTAATCCTTCAGTTACAATACCTCTCAATAGTAAGCATGGTACTCTGCAAACAAACACGCTTACTTTCCGTATGCAAGGACAAATAAATTCATTCAGTGACTTAATTTTAATTCTGAGAAGCCAGTTAAGATTTACTACATATTCTACTTACTTAAAAAAACAAGACTGACAAGCCAATGCAAATATGCAGTGCTGATGATGCACTTTGCTAGACAATTAAGCCATAAAATTCTATAGCACTGAAAATAGCACAAAATACCACATGCACAAAGAGGCCAAGTTCTATATCCTGGGGAAATAGCTTTGTATTCCATAAATTTACAGCATTTTATATCTTACAAAAACAAATTACAGTAAACCCCAGCATTGAAGGTTTCCATCCCCAATCACCATTATATGTGTTATATGGAAGCCATCACTAAAAGCCTGATATTTAGCATGAAAAAAATAACTGAGTATAAAGACTAAGTGCCAAAACGGAAGTGCAATACCATTTTCTGATGGTAAATTTGAGCAATTTAATGGCAGCATCTGCTCTTTTTGATAAAGAGGCAGATGTATTTTGGGCCTCACCCTAAGTGAATGAAAATGCTTACATCACTCACTAAAGAGCAATATTTTACATAAACTCATAATACCAAACCTACAATGAAAATCTTATTCATTATGATGACTTACTAGCCCAGCAGAAGCTTTGAGCCCAAATATTTCTTTTTACTCTAGGAACAAAGTGATCCTCTGCATGAATTTCATATTCTCCATCTGCAGTATTACACAGTATTGGAGATGGAATACTGGCTTAAATCTCTCTTGACACCATTTTTTATTTTCCTGCATGGTAATAAAAAGCAGAAAGTTTTATTAATGTAGAACTATGAAATGTACCGAGAGATACTCTAATACTATTCACCATGAATACAGATTAACATTTTAAGGTTTATGGCTAGTTATATATTCATTAAAGTTACTGTAAACAATATCAGAGGGAGGTGAAATAAACACGAAAAACTCTCCATGGGTTTAGGTATATTCAACATCACAAAGCTCCTCATGTGCTCATTAAGTGCAATGATGTAACAGATATAAATCCTACATAATGACACAGTTAAACATGCATCTTCTTTTGTTTAAAACTCATTCTGCCTCTATCTTGCTGCATCTATCCCTGTTCTGCCTCTATCTGGCTGCTGAGCCAGTTATCTTCACATATGCTTGTCCTTCAGAGCAGTGATACACAGTCCTTCCAAACTGCAGCTCATTGCTCCAATGCAGAATTCCTGGAGGACAGAAACATTCTTCTCACAGACAAACAGAAGGCATTCATAGCACTCTCTCCCTCAGATAACTCTCAGCTCCAAGTGGAAGCTCTGCACTAGAACATAAGGATCGAAAATAAATAACTTAAATTTGAAGTGTCAAAAGCAAGTGCCTCACACAGAAAAAAAAAAGAAAATCAGCAAGATAAACCCTGCAGAACAAAGGTGCTATTTTGCTGTCTGTTCTCCCTCTTCCCCATCCAGAGACAAGGTGCTCAGTGAAATAACTCAAACAACCACTGATTTCTGGTCTGGATTTACTGATTGAATAAAGGAGCATCCCAGGCAAAGAGATCTGTTTCATTTCCAGCATGGCTATTAAACAGACTCATCACAACCAAGCTTTTCCAGGTACAGACTTGCTTGTTGAACTTGTGCTATATCTTTAGGCTGACTTTTTCTCTCAAAGTTGAATTTTTGTGGTATTGTTTTGAAGACATCATTTAACCTTCTTTCAAGTTTTTAGCATCACATTTACTTATCACCTTGAGCTGTACTAGACACAAAACAAGCCTGCAGATCTAACCCAAAATCATGCAGTTGCTCTTCTGGGCATTCCACACAGTATTACTTTGAGTATCTGTTTTCGGAAATATCCACCAAAACTTTTCAAGGAGAGTTTCTAACATAGAGAAAAGATGGAACTACAAAGCAAGTCATTTGAAGAAGAAGACTGAACACTGAAAAGAAACAGGTGGTGAATGCAGGGGAGATACAACAGTTTTGTCAGTAAGGCACAGAAATAAGAATAACTTGATTCTGGAATCTGTTTTTATTACAAGCAGGTTCTAAGGCAAAATACTGGTAATCCTGAAGGCTGAAATAAAAAGAGCAAGCTTCCTGCTCTACCTCCAAAAAGTTTTGAATGGAATCCAAACCAGAGTTCTGCTGACCTCTGCAGAAAGATTCAGCATGCAGAGAACAGTGTTAGTTGTGAAAATGGCATGTATTTTAACACAGTGCTTAAACTGGAAAGTTAAAAAAGAAGCAGTGTTTATCTAGAGCAGCAAGAAATGGAGTAGGCGGTGGAACAGAAGTAGCTCACATCACAAGATCAGGAGCAGCTTCAGCTGGGCTTTGTAACCCAGCAGGACGGGTAGGAAAAACCCGAGTCTTGATGACCCCAAAGTCTGTATGAGGCACCACTGGGGAAGGAAAGGAGCTAGGTAAGGCTGCTCGATGAACACAGCTACCGTGAAATAGCATTAGGCCACTGCAGGGCTACTGGTTTATCTACTGAGCCAAGCCTTTATTTTCTTTTTGATTGGAAGGGACCTTTTAAAGGTCATCTAGTCCAACCCCCTGAAATGAGCAAGGACATCTTCAACCAGATCTAGTTGCTCAGACCCCCATTCACATTGACTCTGAATGTTCCCAGGGATGGGGCATCTATCACCTCTAGGCAATCTGTTTCAGTATCACCCTGCTTTCATTATTAAAAAAACCCCAAAACTTCTTCCTTATATCTGCTCTAAATTGACCCTCCTTCAGCTTAAAACCCCTCGTCCTGTTGCTACAGCCCCTACTATAAAGAGTCCCCATCTTTCTTAGAAGTTCCTTTTCAGTACTGGAAGGCTCTTCCCTTGGAGCCTTCTTTCTCCAGGCTGAAGCGCCAGTATCTCAGCCTTTCATCACAGCAGAAGTGCTCCATCTCTCCAATCATATTTTTGGCCCTTCTCTGGGCCTGCTCCAACAGGTCCGTGTCTGTCACGTACTGAGGGCTCCAGAGCTGGATGCAGTACTCCAGGTGAGGTCTCATCAGAGAGGAGTAGGATTGCTAATTAAACTGATGTGTGCTTGCAGATGATTAAAATTAGATCACTGAGAAGTACAAGGTTTCTTTGCGATATTTCCAGGTGTGAGGTCAGAGGTCAAATTCATTTTAGTAATCACCATTACGTTGGATTTTGTTGCTGGCAGTCAAATCCCAACAGAAGATTTAGAACATATTAAATGTTGTCCTCTCCTTTATACACAGAACCCAATACTAATCATTGTAACATAAAATGGGCTACTGTTTGATTTGCGTGCTCTAGGGTCTCTAGGGAGTAATTTTATGCATAACATTTTTTGGTCTTATAAAAACTGCCCCTATTGCCTTTGGCCTGTTAAAGAAGCATCTACCTCCACCAGAATCTACCTTCACACTATTTCCATGGCCTCACCAAGTTCTGCTTGGTTTAACACTTCCAGAGGAAACCTTAACAATGAGACGCAAAGGTGGCCTACACGCCCACAAAATCAAAATAAACCAGTTCAAAACCTGAAGATTTCACTGAAGGCTTTTGAATACTTCAGTTCTCACAATACTGCTTCCCATGTGACAATTTGAGCTTCATCCTCTGTTGACAGCCACACATTTAACCTCAACTAACAATTGCCACATCTGCGCAAAGAAGCCAAAACCAAGCAGATATCCTCGCCTTTATTTTCTCCAAATTCTCAAAAGAAAAGCAGAGAATTACACTACAGGTTTGTTAGATTGAGGACTCTACATATCACCTTCAAAACACTTTATGAAAGTGTTAGATCATTGCTGTTTGTACAACCATGTGAGTATTTTTCGACAGTGTTGTGTCACGGAAGACATCCACCAGACTCTCTTCATACAGCTTGGCAAATTAAAAAAAAAAAAAAAATTAAGTACAACAACAAACCAAGCATTCATAATGCCACAAAAACATTTATCTACACTCTGATGATTGAAATCTAACATAAAATCAATGCAGGCATTTAAGTAGTATTATGATTCACAATTAAGCTATGCAGATCTTTTTCAGAAACATCTCAGAGAATTTTTTGTTTCAAGAAAACCAGCATTAAAATGTAATTTCCTTACTGACTTGCTCTTTAAGTTCCTGTTGTAAGAGTTGGAGTCAATTTTTAAACACTACCTCTGAATTTTCAGTGGTGAATCACATATACAGTGTTCATACTGATTTGAACTAGGCATGAAGTAGTGACGTTAAAAATTATGAAAACATACAAATAACACTAACCACTTACATTCAGAGAAAAAACTGCTTTGAGAATAGAGGGACAGGAACATCTGGATACCGTTTCAGGCCATTATTTCACCTGGTTCTGATGTGCAACCAAGAAAAATCGTCACGTCCACTCTATGAAGAACGGGGTAATTAATTCCACCCTGCCTTCTCTTGTGTGCTCTATTTCAATCCTAACAGCCTATGAATCAAGAAAATCCTCCCATTCATCACTCCCTTCATGCAGTGTTGGCAGGCCAGAACAGAGAGCACTGACACCTGCTCCAAGGACAGTAGCCCCACCAGCTGGATACCTAACTGGAGTCAGATTTTTAAACAAAGGCAGCAAGGAAGCACATCAGAAAGTCTCTTTAACCCTCGTAAGGTCCCTTCTTTCCCTAGTGAAAGGTCCCTTCAACCCAAACCATTGTATTACTCTACCTGCTGCACTGGTCTAGATAAACCAGCTCGGGATAGTAACCCTGCTAACACAAAGCTACACATACAATAAATTACTCCAGAGCCTGCTGCGTAAATATTACCTTTATCCACGATTTCATATCTGCTAGGAACAGAACATCTTATCAGGGTGCTATTATACATTTGCAGTATTTTCAAAGCACCTGCATTTCTACAGTGGGTTCACACAAGAAATGTTTTCTTTCCCCCAGAAGAGGTATAATATGTAGGCCCAACATCACTTTTTAAAACAAATAAAGTCCCAGCATTTTCAGTGCAACTAGAACTTGGTCATCATATTGAACATCTAGAAAAGAGCTCAGAAAACACATACTGGGCAGAAAATGGTGAATTTGGAAAGAGAATTTTTAAAACAAAGAAACAATCTCTATCCCAAAAAAAAGTCAGACTTCCTGAATACAGGAGGACACAACAAGAGAAATATTGGGGATTGCTTATCTTGTTCTTACTTTTCTTCTCCAAATATTTAGCTAATGGCCACTGAGAACAGAAGCCTTTTCTAGATCCATTTTTCCTGTGAGAATACTGGCTGTTCTTATATTCTTACTCTTCTCTAAAGTGATTAAAAAATGTAAGCCTCAGCAACTCTGATTTTTATAAAACTCATCCAGAGCTATTTGACATCCAGCAGCTCAGGAATGCCTATTTAATAATTACATCTCCTCAAACTCCTCACTGGTGAATTGCTCTTGTTAATTCTGCCAGGAATTTGAACATATTAAGAATGCACAAGTACTGCACCGGGCCTGCAGTGCTCCCTCTCTTCTTGCCAACCTGCAGTCTGCGTCCAATGCAGGAAGGATACCAAGTCCTGTACATGAGGCTGTGGATGTACAGTGATTTTGAATGACCTCTGCATAACCTCACTCTTCTGGACAGACTTCCACTGTGCATTTTTGCCTTTGTGCTTTCACTTGTCTGCCACTCTCCATCCCAGCACATGATAGTTGAGAGAGAAGGAACACGACATTAATGTCATACTTGCTGCATTGCACCGATAACCCCGTACACACCTTTGGCTTCTTTCACTCCCTTTTATATTTGGGAAATGACTGCCCAAGAGCTTAAAGCTGCTAACCTAATGCCTGTACAGCAGCTGGCACACTGTAGCCTTGAGCCAACTCCACCTAAATCCTCACGCAGGGAGCTGGAATGCAGTAGCTGATGCTGCCAGCACTGTGGGTGCTCCTCTCTACAAGAGCTACACCCTTCACCCACAGTCAGTGCTCCCCAATCTTTCCAATACACACAACAGCCAAGGAGAAGCTGGCAGTACTACATGGTGTATTCGGGTTCCTGCTCCTGTTGACAAACTGTGAGAAGGAAAGGCACTTTTGATAAGGACAGGCCACAAAGAAATAGGCACAGAGACACACCACGCTGACAAGCCTTGAAGAGGAAGCAGGCAAAACCTTTCACTCTGTGGTCACAAAATACTTCCCACCACTTTATATAATATGGGTTTGCATGCCATGCCCATTAGCAGAGCTGAATTTACTGCTGTCTTGGTCTCTTTTCCCCCTTTCCGCTGGTACCATTCCGGGTGTTTTTTGCTACTGATTTGGCATTTCCATTTATTCTTCTGCAGGCTATTCAAATTATTTCAATACAGCTCATAAGAATCACACTGGAAAACTACTCAAAGATTCAGAAGATATTTGTCTGACATTCTACTCCCATATCCCACAGCAATAGTCCTGGATATTCTCCATAAGGTTGGAAGAGGAGCCTGCCAAACACTGAAGTAGCCTGGCAGGTGGTTCAGAGCTATTTTCTCCACAAGGGATTCAAAAAATACAGCAGACACAAATATTTCATGGGATATATTCACAGGTCACGCCTGACACAGGAAAGCAATAAGCTCGTAGATTAAGCTTACTCCTTTTCAGTAAGCTCAGACTGACACGTGGCAGAATAAAAGCATTTGGTCCAGCAGTATTCCAAAGCAAAACTAAACAGCTGCAGATCCCCCAAAGACAGACACCTGGCACCTGAATTTTTTAGATAAATTTCATTTTCACTTTTTAAATACACAAATAGCTTGACTTTTGCTGGGCCAGTTCAAGCTACTGGAGGAATACAGACATAGATACAGCACAAGGTACGTCTGTGTCTTCACAAGCATTAGAAAGACGGTAAATCCTCACTTTCCAAATAAATAAAAAATATATTTTTTAAAGACTATCTGTCCCAAACATCTAAGACCCATGTTATATGATCTCAAAATTCCAATATACCACCAAGGAATAATCTTGGTGGGAGAGCTGTGCGTTTTTGAAGTCTCACTCTTTCACATACTCAAGCTTCATTTTTTTTCCGTAATATAAACAAAAAGCCTACATTTTATTGAAAGAGAGCTCGTAGTTTCTCATATGCATGTGATACTTAGCCCAGGGCATTAAAAAAACCCAAATACTGCAGGAGTTGACAATGCTATATTTCAATACGATTTAATTAAAATACTAATCTTAGGGGCTGTAGGAGTAACTAAAGACAAACCCAAGATGACGGGAGAAGGGATATGAATCAGAACAAGAACTAACAGCACAAACCCACATAATGTTACCTGAGTTTAAAGGGGAGTGAAAACACTCTGCAAAACAATATCCTGAGGAGACTAAAAAGAAAATCCATATAAAGGAAAAAAGATAATCAACAACAACAAAAAAAAAAGCAAAGGCAGGAAAATTCCCTTTATGGGCATTTCCAGTGAAGTTTGTTAAAATAAAAGGTGATCAAGTGGTTCCACTGCAAAGTCTGTGATTCAAAGTGAAGATCTCAGCACTTTCTGGAAAAAAAATCCAGCCCCCTTGAAAAGCAGAGAAGGTGAGCAGCTGAAGTGTTGAGTATTAGAGGTCACTTCTGGAGAACCTTTGTTTGCATGTAGCTGATCACATGACAAATAGCTTTTGGAAGTAGGCTCAGGCAACAGTCCTCCGAGGGGAAATGTGTTGAACATTACATGGCCATCATCAGTAACGGGTAATAAGTTTTTAAACTTATCATACACAGCAAATTTAATAGAAACAGGGCTTTTCTATTAGGCAGAGGAGCAGAACACAAGTTTCTCAGAGAAAACTGTGCTCTGAGTTCCTCTGATTTCTCTTTGTGCATTTAGCACTTACACAGTGATGAGCACAAGAGAAATCAACACAATGTTCCAAAAAAACATGTGGCTGTAGTAGCAAGATACCAAGCCAAGACACTACAAAATAGAAGATAGAAATAGATCCTCAAATGTTTTTTTCAAGCACTTTAAAAACCCCCAAAACTCCTTTATCCCAGCTACTTTGCTTCTCTGCATAGATGTATCAAAGCCTTTCTCTCACGTGATTTCTAATAAAATTACTAACTCAGCTTTAAGAAACGCCCATCGCCCACAGCACTAACCTTAGTTTTTTGTTAAACAGAACATCCCGAGTTTTTTTCCTTACTTGTTCTTTTCTGTGATGAATATTGATAGGTACTTTTGTTCTCCAAATGCTACTTTTCCTGACCATTTTTTAACGTTTTTTGACAGTTAATTTGACTTCACTAATTATACGCTGATTTTTAGATGTGGTTTCTGATTTCTCATATAAGTTCTACAGTTACAAAGCTTGTGTTTTCACCAACAGAAATTGCTGAACGCAAAATAAAGCTATATGATCAAAGTGTCTGCCTTAACAGGCAATATTAACTGGAGAGAGCCCGCACAGAGAGCATGAGTCCCAGATTTCAAACTGCATTTGTTTTCAGGACTGCATGCCTAGTTCCTACACATACAAAGCTTTAAATACATGCTAAAGGGTTGTATTACATGCCTGAAGACACCTACAGATATTTTTTGTGGCACTGTAGCCTCAGAAAAACACCTTACCTCCTTAATTTCTCTTTAAATATACTTAACAGATTTTGCCTATTAATGTTATGTCAGCTGGGAGGAAACTTCTCAAGCAACTCTCTCCCTATGACATCTGAGTTCTTTTGACACATTTCATATACTGTTTCTGAAAACCTGGTATTTGCACTGATTACCTACCCTAAAATCTAAATTGGGAAGAACAAAGCTGGAGGAGGTGACTTAGATGTGCACTGAACTCGGAAAGTACCTTGAACAGAGCCGTTGGTGCATGCTTGAAATACCACACAGCAAATATCAATAGCTGCAACATCAAGATAAAGACATCTCGGTGACCTGGAGGACAAATGATCAAGTCACACTGCTTGTAGGCAGCAGCACCACTGTGTTCCAAAATTAGCACTACATATACTACTAAATGCAAAATTGCCAAGAGGGGGGATTATCATCAGCCAGCTTCTTAAGAACGATTTTTCTACTTACACAGCATTTTAATAATGTTAATGGTGAGAGGAACTGCAGTGCCATGACTATCAGCTAATTGCATTAACATGCACAAAACACCATAAAAATCTCATGCAATGTCTGTTTAGCAAATGTTCTTCATGGACAGGTTAAAGAAATCCTTTATTTGCACCACTCCATCAACTACCATAAGTCATACATGCTTTGCTGTTGCCAGCTTATTTAAAACTCTCATTATCTACAACTAGCAAGTTATCTGTATGTTCCTAAACATGGAAACTAAAGCGAAATAATATTAATTAAAACAAAAGTCATGTAGTTTCAGGCTTCATTATAAATTCAAAAGTCACCCAGACCCATTCATATGCAAAAGGCTCAGTGTCACAGTTTCTAAAGCCCAGACATTAAATCAAGACGAAGGCTGTCTTGCTAACCAGAATTACCCTAGGACAATAGGCCTTAAAAGCCATAAGAAGTTAAAAATATCATAGTAGAAATGCAGAGAGGATATTAAGTTCTACATAAATGTTTTATTTCCACTGGATGTTCACAAGTCAAGGATGTGAGCATCCAGCCTGTGACTCCTCATGCCACGAAACACTGTCCATGTCCAGTGAACGTCTTCTCTCCCTGGGAAACCCTCTAGATTCCAACAGAACACAAATTCTTTCAGCGGACTAGTAGGCACTGCTTCCTGCTACTCATCTCTCTTCAAAGGAGTCAAATAGACTTAACTGACACCTGTTGAATTTTTTCCAGCAGCTTCACCAAGGATGAAAGTGCCACCAGAGCTTTCATTTCATCATCCTTAATGTCACCTACACGCCACTTCTGCCTACCAGTCAGTGCCTACTATGTGTTTCTATCCCTCATCTAGAAGTAAGAGTTCTATCTCCTTACAACAACATTTCAGTGGCTTGGAGCTACACCTTATTGGTGTAACAGTTACAAGTTTTGACAGCAATTCTATTGAGATTACATGAGAAATCTGAAAACAATTCCTCATCTCCCAAAGGTACACCAAAACCATCTCAAAAGAAATTATCGGAATCAAAATGACTTATTATGTAAGAAGTATGCATTGAAACTATTAGCAGACTTAAGATAGTTAAAGCTACAAAGTATTTTTTAAAAGACTATTTGCTTTTCATCACTGTTCTAACAATTTATTTTCCCTTCCAAGGATAAAGAGATATATGCCCAAAAATTCTATGAGGACTCCGCACAATCTTCTTCAGTCATCTCAAAGAGAAACAAAACAACCTTTCCTCTTCCCCACACCCAACCAAAGAGATGGAAAACATCAGTTACAAAAATTGGTCCAAAATTGTGGATTTTGCAGTAGTGAAACAGATTTTGCCATTTTAAATAGTGCTCAGAACACTGCATGTGTAGGATCTTCCTTTTAAGTTATTTTGTTATATTAACACTTCCTCTGAAACCACATTCCGAATGTGCTTCATCTGATAACTGTGCAATGCAGAAATTATACACTTGGAAAACTCAATATAAGATGACAGCATTACATTGATGTGTACTAAAAATTGCTACAAGTTGTAACATTAGTGTTCCCTGCCTCCCCCCTCCAAAAAAAAAAAAAAAAAAAAAAAAAAAAAAAAAAAAAAATCAGCATGCACTTCTGGCATTTGGCATTTTTTTTTGCCAAGAAGTATGATTTAATAAAATAATACATTGTTGACTCACCACAGCATGTGCTATGTCTCATCTATAGGAAATAGTTCAAAGGCATCAACTTCATGCATGGGTTGCCATAGCTGATATTTGAGTCTGGCCTGCTGTTGGTACAGGTTTCTAATACTAGCCCTAAGCACAAAAAAAGAGAGAGAAATATTTGGGGTTTATTTTTCAAGTCTGATTGACACAGAAAATTTCAGAAAACTAAACTAACCTGGAATAGCAATATCTGCACATTGTATAACAAAGACTTTAGGTTTTTCTCTGATAATATCATTATGCATCCAGTTCAGGCAGTATCTGTACCATAAATTTCCTTTCTTCCATGCACAGAAGAAAGGCTGGAGACAGAAAATAATGCAGAATGAAGTGCTGTTTAAATGGGAGAAGTGTGTCACAGTTATTCCCCCACCAGCAAAAAAAAAAAAAAAAAAGGAAAAAAAAAATCAGGCCTTAGTGCTCAAGAGCACATGTTCAAGACTGTTGAAATTGAAACAGATGGCACTAAAAAAAAAATCATAAAATTGTTCTAAAATAATTATTTTTGTTTCTATACTATCTATCTTTCTCAGGCCAGATCTTCAAATTTTTCTCTGGAATAAGGAAGAGCAGAAACTTTACCTGTAACAAGCTGAGATATGTACACAGTCACCTGTCACCGATACCTGGGGGTGGAAATTAAATTTGACTCGTGACATGATTAACAGCTTTAAAAACTGTGTGATATGGATATATATAGGCATCAGGAAAGGCCTGTTGTTTATCAAATTAGCACCCTTCCAAAAACAAACAACAAAGCACATGACAAAAGAAGTTCAACTGACAAAGCACATGCAGCCAAGAATCTTACAGACAACCTCAAGAATTGTAGGTAAAAGCAAATGCTGTGGTATTAAGACAGTGAATAAGAGAAGAAGCAATCAAAATGGTGTTCTGGTACCTAACCACTGAACAAAACTAAGTGATTACTATTAAGTGTAAGGTTTGAGCAACATTATCTTACCCCTGTATCCTAATATGCTTTCAAGAATCTCAGAAGAGAACTAAAACTTTGTACTAAGAACAGAAAATGAAAAAATCCTCATGAGAAGACAGCTACTTAACAAAAAAGGGCCCAACTCAGGCTCCTGAAATCCCATCCTCAAATTACAGTTCCTAATTTGCTGGGTTATTAACATCTTAGTGTAGAATCCTGGTGAAGCAGCTATTGACTTGACTGTAAGGCTCTTCTGGACCTCCAACTTTTACTTCTTATTACAATGTAAAAAGCTCACAAGAGTCCTGAGAGATTCTAACACACCCAAAGATTCGTGTTAGATGGGGTCCTAAAACACCCCAAGTTTCCCATGTCTCACAGGGTCATCAACATCATCTTGTTCTTAGACAGAAAAGCCCAGAACCTGCCTAAAAATACAACCATGGCTTTTCCTTTTTCTTGCTGTAACAAGACACTGCCCCATGCTCCAGGCATAGCCAGGAAGATCCTAGGGTACACAAAAGCTCATGAATTCACATTCCTTGTGTAGAAATGAAACTGAGAACATACCACCACCACCAGTGAGTTCATACACCAAATCTTCTGCCAAAAATCTCACTGTATAAAAAACAAATAAGACTGGAAAGTACTGGGACTTGAATTTCCTGCCCTTCTCTTCTAACAACTAGCCAAGACTGATTCTAGAGCTTGCTAACAAAGCTACAGCTACGAGGCTAAAACACAGTAGAGCAGCTCAAGGACAGCTGTGTAACTTTAATAAACACTGGACAGGGGACCAGGAAATTCCATCCCATCCCCTGTACTGCTTTTGATCTCTACTTTAATCACTGGTGGTCCTTTTATGAGGGTTCATTTTCCTTGCACGTAGCCTTCAAAACAATAAGTGTACAAGAATCACAGAAAAGGGTAGTAGAATATGAGCACTGAAAGTCAGAATTTATATACATATATTCAGTATTGTAGTCCAATGAAGAGTCTCTCCTTTACTCCTGATGACATAACAGAGCAGCAACTGTGGTGATTCTGCAATCACTAGGCTTTTGGGACATCATTTCTAGTAGTGCTATTATAAGCTCAAAAATGTAATCAGTGGAATGGGAGGGGCTATGGATATAGAATGCTTGCCATAAAACAAACAAAAATGTACTTGGATTTGAAAATTTATCAACAAGCTGGTGATATTTTCTGTAGCTTGGAATTGTCCAAGGAACTGGATAATATCTACTGAACAACAGTTTAAGAGATTGACAATTTTAAAGCTGGAGACCTTTCCCTAAATGCAGCTCTTCCCTCTTCTGAGTCTTAAGAATATTATGATGTTGTCTGCAAAAGCAATGCTAAAACCATACTCCTTTGGGCCTGCTTTAGCCCTCCCTGAAACTGGATGAGCTTTGCAGTGAACTGCAAACTACAAGTGAACTTTATGACCTTCTCCAATACCATGGCAGTGAAATTTTGATAACTCTCTCTTTGCTTTCACAAGCCAGATCTGGTACTGCAACACTGTTTGAAGGTATATTGATCCAGTACTGTTAAATCGCTAAAAAACAGCTGCAAACATGCCAGCCACTGACAGCAGGGGAAAAAAAACCCCAAACCTACAAGAAAACACTCATCCCTGTGGTCTGCTCATAGAAATGTGTGTGTGCACTGAAGGGGCTTTTTAACAATGAGAAGGACATTTTCCAAGCAGGCAGAAAGGCAGCTGAAGGTAACTTATTTTTCATGGTAAGTGCTTTCTGTCCTTATCCTATTTAGGAACATCCTTGTAATCCTACTACTGCTCAACAAAACCATAATTACAACAGGACCCTGACAAATTATGCATACTCCGAAACAGCAGGAGAGAGCTATGAGCAAGAGTGCAGTTTATTGAGAGTCAGGGAAAAAGAATATTGTTTAATGGCTGAGGTCAAATCACCTTTGTCATTCACGTCTGCATCCCTGTAAGACAAAGTCATTAGCTGAGCCAACTGAAAAGGTATTTCTATGCCACCATCCCTAGCAGGAAGAGAGCGCACGGCCAGAGGACCCCAGAAGAAAATATTACTCCAGCGTTCCTGACCAGTGATTACATAGCAATGCACTGAAAAAAGATAAAAATAGCAGAGGTTTGGTGCACCCCATTTTCCCCAAGGCATGGGGACCGAAGATAGGTTACATGTGAGCAAAGACAAACAGCCCTGTGCAGTACCTACACCAGCCTGTTCTATCTTAACCCTTCTCTTTTTCTGAAGCTGGGCTTGCAGGACAACCTCTGTGTCCTCCAACAAGCTGCTTTCAGACTCCTCTGATCACTTATAATATACTCATTTGCATTTTCCTCCCAATAAATTCCTACTCCATGCCATAATTTCCCTCAAAATTCGTATTTTCGCCTAGTGTCAGTTTATCTGTAGAAGTCTCTGGCAAAACTTACAGTGAACATATCAGAGGAAGGGAGGGTTGCACTGAGGATATCATGAAGCTATGCAGCAAAAGGAACCCAGGTAAACAAGCTTACAATCCCCCAGCACACAAATGGTGTGAAACATGCCCATCATGGTTCGCTGGGAGCACCGCCTGCTTATTAAACAATGCTGTAACACTTAATTATCCAAGGCAAATTTCTGTTTTTTCTAATAACGTCTCTCTGCTGTAAAAAACAAAACCAACATTTCTTCCTGTAGCAGTAGCTGTTTCTGCCAGAGGATTTCCCTGCAAAGCAACATTGATTTCACTGCAGCGTCCACAGATTGTTAATTCTCTTTTGCAAAATAACTGGCCCGTAGCTTGCTGTAAACACCTCTCCTGAAAGCTCTTGTGGTTCTGTGAAACCCAGTGGGCTGAGTTGTTCACTTGCATCCAAGTAACGTGGAAGAGTGATGATTAAAGGCCACTTTCTTAAAAACAACCCCCATCCCCACATCCGACAAGGTTTGTCAAACACTTCCACACACGCACTTTTTCTTTTTTTGGCATTCAACCACTCCGCAAAAGGCCAAGACTTCTGTCCTCTGAATCTTCCAGCTCCCTGTCCTCTCTTTATTTCTCCACGTTCAAATTTTACCTGGCTGTATACGGACATCCACAACACCCTAATTTTTCTACTGAACTGCAAGCCAAGGCACCTCCTTCCCCCCAAAGCCCTCAGGCAGCGTTCGAGGCGCCGAGGCTGAGTAAAACCCCACTGTTTACGTGAGCCAGCTGGTAAAGCACTGCCACACTCCCATCCACGGTGTGCCCCTGCCCCGCTCTCACGGCCGCCGGTCACCTACAGCGCCCAAACATTAAAGCTCATACACACCCGAACACAGGAAAACGACGCTTCTCTGGCCACAAAATGGACAGGTGCAGCCTTCTTGCTTCGCTTAGCAGTTTACTTCATTAACTTCTCTCTCTCCCCCTCTCCCCTGCTTTATTATTTTTTTTTTTTTCTCAAGCGGCAATCAATATTCATCACCCCACCCTGCGAAAGCAGTTAGTCAAAGAATATTAGCGTCAACCACCTACCATTCCTTGCTTGCGAGCTATTCTCCTCGTCCAGAAACCTTTTCCCCAAACTGCGACTTTAGGTGGTATTTTTAAATCACATTCCAAAGAGTGCCGAGGGGGGGAAAAAAAAAAAAAATGGGCTATTTATAATAATAGGAAAAAAAAAAAGAAAAAGGGGGAAAAAAAAAAAAAAAAAAAAAAGAGGGGAGGTTGGTTTCAAGGAAAAAACC